>JACAZI010000048.1:0-140163 GCA_014462655.1 Mycena venus | reverse complement strand
AAACACGCTGGCTCGCCATCTCCCGGCACTCTTCTGAGGCCAAGCGGATGCCTTTGGGCGGTCTCAGACACCGACGAGGACGCATATCCCGTTGACACCAGCATCGTGCAGGGAAAACGCAGCGGGCTTGAACCACTCCGTCCATTGACTGGCCAATCTCCAATCCGAGGAGTGGGGCAGTCGTCAGAAAACGGCGGCCGCGTCAGACTGCTCAAACCCGATGCGGACGACGACGACGGCGCGGCGACGTTTCAATGGGTGATGGAGCAGACGACCAGGTGGACTCGAGCCGATGAAAATGACGACGAAGACCCCGCGCAGCTCGAGGCAACTCGTCTCCGGCTCGAAGACCAGGCGCGCAAGTATCTTGCAGCACAAACACACGAGGTTATCATCCCGTCATACTCTGCCTGGTTCGACATGTCCAAAATCCATCCTGTCGAGCGACGCGCGCTCCCAGAGTTTTTCAACTCGCGCAACCGTTCGGAAAACACCCGCGATATACAAGGACTACCGCGACTTTATGATCAATACCTACAGACTGCGCCCTATGGAGTATCTCACCGTTACTGCCTGCCGACGAAATTTGGCTGGAGACGTGTGTGCCATCATGCGCGTCCACGCTTTTTCTCGAGCAGTGGGGCCTTGTAAATTACCAGGTACCTTTATTCAACATGATCACAATGAAGAACTGTGTTCTCATTTAATCCCCAGATCGACCCAGACTCCCGTCCCGCGGCCTTGGCCCCGCCGTTCACTGGCCACTTCCGAGTCATCCTCGATACCCCCCCGCGGTCTGCAGTCCCTGCATCCTGGGACGCGGCATATCAACCCCGGCGCTGCTGCAGTCAATGGCGCTAAAAAGCCCGCCCCCACCCCCGCATCGCTCGAACTTCGCTCGAGCATCTACCAGACCTCCAACAAATCTTCCCCGGCCAATCGACGCCTCCGAAGCGGATGCCCTCGCCAACGGACCCCGAGATGGTGCCCCCAACGGCGCCAGCCGCGGGCCCTCGACCGGCCTCTACACCTGTGACACGTGTGGCGCCGATTGCACCCAGGTCCGGTACCATTCTCTCAAGGAGAAAAAGTTTGAGCTCTGCGCACCTTGCTACCTCGACGGGCGCTTTCCTTCCTCCATGTTCAGCGGCGATTTTGTCAAGCTCACCGCCGCGGCCGGCGCTCCGTCGGACGACTGGACGGACCAGGAGGTGCTCCTCCTCCTCGAGGGTGTGGAGATGTACGAAGACGACTGGTCGCGCATCGAGGAATATGTCGGCACGCGCACCGCGCAGCAGTGCATCCGCAAGTTCCTTGAGCTGCCTATCGAGGACCCGTACCTTGCGACGGAGGCAAGCATGGGCCCACTGCGGCACGGGCGCATCCCTTTCGAGCAAGCGGACAACCCTGTCATGAGCGTCGTGGCGTTCCTCGCGGGTGTCGTCGGGCCCGGCGTCGCCGCCGACGCGGCCAAGACTGCGCTGCACCATCTCACGAGTGAGGAGAAGGGTGCTGCCAAGACCGAGGACGGCGAGGGTGTCAAGCGCGAGGGGACGAACGGCGCGTCGTCAAGCAAACCCGCGACGCCCGCCCCCGCTGCGGACGGCATGGCAGTCGACTCGCCGCCGAAGAAGCACACGGTGCAGCACTCGCAGGCCGTGCGCGCCGCAGACCTCGCCCTCAAGTCATCCGCCAAGGCCGCCGCAGCGCTCGCCGACGCCGAGGACGCGCAGATCCGCTCGTCGCTCGCCTCGCTGATCAAGCTCACGCTGACGAAACTCGAGCTGAAGATGGGGCAGTTTGAGGAGCTGGAGGACATCCTCGAGGAGGAGCGGAAAGGGCTCGAGAGCGCGCGGATGGCGCTTGTGAACGAGCGCCTCAATCTGAAGAAGATGCTCGACAATGTGCGGAACGAGATTGCACGCAGCGGCGGGTTCGCGGCGGCGCAGGCGCTCACCGTGCCTGGCGCGATGGGGACTAGTGGACAGGGCACGATGGTCAGCGAGGTAGGGAACGTGTTAATGGACGGCTCATCCGCGCCATTAGGTGACGCCGGAAACATCCTGCAATTGACTTGAATCACGCTTTCTGTACTCTGTAAAAACGCTGTTTTTTTTTTTCTTTCTTTCCTGCCTGCTGCGTCTTCTTTTCGATTCCATCTTGGTTCTCTATGAGGACGACGTTGTCTGTACCGATATTACCTTGTTAATGCAACGACTTTTGTCTCGTCCGATAATCCTAAAAGATGCATGGCTTGGTATCCAATTCATTATTCCAAAAATGTCGTCCACTACAGAGCATACTCTATCCATTGTATGCAAATTATTATTAGCCCTCTAATCGAACTTTCTGCGACGGTAGTGAATGCTTTTCGGGTCTTTTGGCATCAAAATAAGCGTCTGTGGTAGAGTAAGCTGACGGCCCAACAGAGGCGAACAAAGGCAACGCACGTGGTAGTTATGGTCGGGCACTGGCGTCGGCAGACGGAGCTCCACTTTGCGGATGATGGTCGCAATAATGGTGCCAATCTGCAGGTACGCAAACTACAAAGCGGGTTGGCAGTCAGCTTATGCCGTTCACAGAAAAAACAGAAACAACACCAACCTGCTCGCCGATACACCGATGCTTACCGGCACCAAACGGCTGATACGGGCTCTCCGTGCCCTTACTCACCGCGCCGAACCCATAGTCGACCTTCTCGCCCCCTCGTCCGTGTACTCGCTGAGAGCCTGTGCTGCGACGCCATCCGCGTCGTTCCAACGTGCGGGCTGCCACTCGGCGCTGTCCTTCCAGATGCGCGGGTCGACCTGCGAGATGAGCGGCGACGCGAGGACATACGTGTCCTTGGGTACAACGTAGACACCACCGTCCTTATTCGGCGCGGCGAGGGAGGGCGGCACGGGGACGTCCTCGCGCACCTGGCGCATGATGCTGTGGATGGGCGGGTGCACGCGCAACGTCTCGCGGATGCACGAGTCGAGGATGGGGAGATGGCGCAGGTCCTCGTAGCTCATGGGCCGCAGCGAGCCGTCGGGGTTGGCGAAGCGCTTGACCTGCTCTTCGTAAAGTGCGTCTCTGCGGTATGGAATGAGTCTCAGGCGACAACGGTCCTGGACCAGACTTACGCGATGTCGGGGCGGGAAGCGAGGTGCAGCATCGTCCAGGCGAGCGTGGCAGAGCTGGTGTGCTGGCCGGCCATGAGCAGCGCAATCATAATGTGCGCGATCTCGTGGTCTTTAAGCTTGTCGCCACCGCGGTACTTTTGGTCCAGCAGCGACGCGATCATGTCGTAGTGGTGGTCGCCGTCAGGGTTCTTCTTCCGCCGAGTAATAATGTCGACGTAAAAGTCGCTCATTTTCTTCTGTGCACGGTCGCGCTTGCGGTAGCTCTCGAGCGGCAGGTTGGCGAAGAGGAAGTTAAGAGGGGTGAAGCCGCCGTCGAGATCAGTGTACAGTTGCGAGAAGGACTTGTTGAGGCCCTCGCGGACCTCTTTGCCCTGGAGCGTGCGCGACGCGGTCAGGATGGTGATCTCCGCCATGGCGGCAATCGCATCGAAGCTGCCCCACTCGTTGATGTCGTTCTGCTGGTAGGTCCGGAAACGCGCATCTTTCTTCATAAACTCGTCGACTTCATCCTCGATCATGCCCACATAGGCACGGAAGGTGTCTGTCGTGAGCCCAAACTTGACAAACTTTTTCTGTTGCATGAAGACTTCGTTGGGGCAGTCATATACGACGTCTTTGCCGAACACTGGGGTGGTCAGATGCTATTTCTTTGTTAGCGCAGCGCCTCAGAGCTTTTATTGGCGTATAAAAACGCACCGTATATGCACCTTCCGCATTGAAGGCAATCGACTTTCCACCCAACACAAAGTTGCTTCCCTTGGCGCTCAAAGCTACAGTGACTTTCCTTCCAAGAAGGATGAAGGTGAAGACATTGCCATACTGGTACAAAATCAGAAATAAAGCGAAAATGAAGAGCAGGGATACCTACTCGCTCCTGACACGTCTGGAAGAAGTTGATTGGGTCATTGCCATACCAAATGGCAGAACCAATTATAGGAAGCCAGTGAAAGACAACTGGAGGGTCTGAAGCCTTTCTCGGAGCGATTTTTGCCATAGAGCGTTGAAGAGGATAGCGAGAATGGGCGCATTGACCAGCGCGAGAATCATCCACCGTGAGTTAGGCACCTGCTGGGCTTGTGCGAGATAGCCTGACCAGACATCGGAGAGAGGATTTGAGGAGTTGAGGGCGGCGTAGGACATGGTGGTAAGAGCCAAAAATACGCGACATTTTAAGTCACTTTTTATCGTTCGATTCCAAGCGAAAAATCCGCGATCAAACATGCCACTTTTGGCGACTCGGACGATCCACTTTGCTCTCAAGTCTCGCGATCGGAACTAAATTTTCCCAAGTCCCACTCACTATGTGTTTACCGGTGGAAATCTGAGAACGGCCATGAGCATGACTTTCAATGAACTGAGAAAATAATCACTAGTCTAGCGCATACACGGCACGCGGCGGTCAACTCTCACAGTTGTCCCGGTCTCAACTGTACTCTCACAAACTTCCGGGTAAACAGCTATGGCCCAGCCGTTTCTATACCGTCACGTACGCAGAAGACAAACGACTCGAAGACGCCCGAGCCCCTGCACCGCGGCTCTGCGTAGAATGGGTCTGGACTACTCATCGCGTTCCAGCCCGTCCTCGGCTCGATGTGGCGCACACAAGGTTAAAATCGAGACTGGATTAAACGCGTCTAGCGGGGCTGGTTTGCCCATCCAGCATGCAGCATCGCTCGAATCGAGAGGTTGTTGAATGGGTCATCCCAGGGCACTCAATCTCTTCATATACGCTGCTCGACGGCGTCAACTTAAAGATGAGACGAGCACAGAAGCCAATTCGAGACTCTCAACTCGCGCCGCCCCCGTTTCGGCCCAAACTTGCGCCTCAGCCATTGACAGATTTTCCTGACATCGTTCCGTTCCATTTCCGTTGGTCGCGTCACGTCCTCGATATTTAATGCTCTACAAAGTTTCCTTACGGCTCGAAGATTTTCCGCGGTTCGCATCCGTCGAACGCGTTTCAACTGCACTTCTCGCTTTTAGTAATTTGATTCACCACCCCACGACATATGATAAAAGGTGACGCGAGCCGATCCGCTATAAAAGGGTTTGATACATCCACAACTGGTATCTCTCGCAAGATACCACTATGCAGCTCACATTCCCCGGGTTCCTCGGAAGGCAGTTCACAAAGCAGGCCCCCGTTGTGAATGCGGACCTCACCTCCAAGACAGTCATTGTTCTAGGGGCAAACACTGGCCTTGGATTCGAGGCGACGAAACACTTTGCTACGATGAACCCCGAAAGGCTCATTCTGGCGTGCCGAAGTCAAAGCAGGGGGCAGAACGCCTTGGACAGTACGTTATTTCTCTTTTCTACTCGCTGAATGATTTGCCCACCCCGCAGCAGAATTAAATGCTGCCACAGGCTACTCAAAGGCGGAGCTTTGGATTGTAGACCTTGGCGATTTCGAGTCCGTAAAGCAATTCGCAGACAAATTCGAGCGGGACGGCGGTCGACTTGACATTCTCGTTGCGAACGCGGCGCTCAGTGTTAGAAAATACGAAGCTACCAAGGATGGATGGGAATCTTCGTTCGTTCGCTCTTCTCAAGCACTCTACCTGACCTAACGAAGTCATAGCCTGCAAGTTAACGACCTTTCCACCCCTCTTTTAGCGTTCCTCCTCCTCCCCGCGATGATCAAGACGGCTGAACAATACTCGACAATCCCCAGGCTTGTTGTCGTCGCGAGCGAGGTCCACCACTGGGTTAAGATCGAAAAAAAGGTTTTAGAGAACCCGGATATGATCAAGACTCTCGGAAGCTCTGAATATTGCACACCAAAGTACGTGCCGCACAGCCATACCTGACGGTGACTAATTCATCCACAGGATCATGAGCTCCAGATACATGCTCACGAAGCGTATGGGTTCCACGTTCTCCCTGCCCACGACTAATTAGATCTAACTCAGTTCTCAACGTCTTCTTCGTCCGCGCCCTAAACGCTCGTCTCCCGTCCTCGACACCATTGGTCATCGACGCAGTCAATCCCGGCCTCTGCCGCTCTGAACTCATGCGCGAAGCCAAGGGAATCCAGGCTCTACTCGTCTGGGTCATTCTGCGTATCGTGGCCTTTTCAGCTGAGGAAGGTAGCCGGCAGCTCGTCTGGGGAGCGCTTGCGCATCCGGACAAACCCCGAGAAACTTCGCGGCGAGTACATTTCAGGTAGCCAGGTGGAAGAGGTCAGCGATTTTGTCCTGAGCCCACAAGGGATCAAGGCACAAAACCAACTCTGGTTAGTCGCCATGTACAAAATACGGATATATAGAGGATTAACTGCCTTTGATTCTTAGGGACGAGTTAGTGGAAATTTTGGGCACGGTCGACCCCAGAGTTACTGCAATAGTCAACAAGTATCTTTCGTCCACTCCTGCATAGCAAACTATGTGAATATTTTTATCGTTACATTTGAACCACTCGAGCCCCCAGCTCCAATCGCATGATATTTCAAGTCCCACACCGCTCTATCCGCAACAACTCCGAAGCCTCGAGTAAAGGGAAGCGCGCCATGTAAAAACGGATGGTCGTCGTGTTTATGAATCTCCCGATGACGGCAACACTTGACTATGACGCTCCGCAGCCTTGGGAATCGCGGTGCGCACAAAAACGTATCGAGCGCGGCCCAATTCAAGTTCTCGAAGTGCGATAAATCGAGGTCCAACGAAAACCGTTCCAGTGAGGAGGCGGCAAGGCCCATTATGAGTTGAAAAAGCTGGTCGGGGTCGAAGTCATTCCGGTAGCCATCGTCGCGGATGATCAACGTTTTGAGGTTGGGGTGTAGCGCGAGGTCAAATATTGTTGATGGGTCAACTGTGGAGATTCAGATGAGCATGCCCCGACGGTGGTTCAATCAAGTACACACCGTTGGGAGACCAATATGTCAGGTCAGCCAGGTACGACAGGTCGAAGTCAAGATGACGGAGGGTGCCCCCGAGCTGCCGCATTACCGTGCTCACCACGCCAACGTCGCTCATTGAAAACAGCGTAACGGAGTCCATGTTGGGAATATGACCCCACATGTCCAACCACTTCAGAACTGGACGTAGGGCGTCCCCATGAATCTTCAGGCAACGTAAACCCGGTGGCGGCACCGCATTGGGAGATGGAATTGCCACAACGCCGAAGAATGTGCCGACGTTTAGATCCTGCAGGGCAGGGAAGAGGCATATCATGTCGATGATTGGTACGCCAGGCTCTGCGTCGAAATCGCCGTGAGGAAAACTGAGAGAGAGGCGTGTGACGTGGGGGAAGGCCACCATAAAGCCCCTGCTGAGGATGCTGTGTTCCTTCGCACGGACGATGTAGAGTATCAACTCGAGCTCGTGGATGCCAACAAGAGAGGACAGAATCGACCCAATTTTGTCGAAACAGTGATCATTTTCATCCCAGTCGTGTCTGACAGCCTCTATTCGGCGTATGTGAGGCAGGAAGGTACAAGGGAACCGCAGAAGATCGCGGAAGCCGACAATGGAGTCAGGATACAGAGGACATGTTTCGAAAAGGTGGGATCTACAGCGCGAAACCCATGCCCTGCATACAAGAGAACAGGTCCTGAGAGAGTCAGCATCCTCCCTAAGATGGTCCAAGATCTCCTCGACGAGTTCCTGGGGGAAATCAGTGGGCATGGTTGAACCTTGACAGAGGAAATTTTCACAGCCACAAATTGCCTTTCGGAGCTAGCCTATCCTTGTCTTTCACCATTCAACAAGTAAACTAGGAAGCCAACAAACTCGAGGCTTATCTATTGACCAAACGTATCTTTATGCCTGACGCCGTGAAAAATTGTACCGCAACGTCTGGCTCGTCCAGAGCTCGTTCCCGCTCATCTGGTACTCCAAGATCTTGATATACCTCTGCACTTCTGGAGTTGCCTTCTTCGCCAGCACCTCGCTCGCAACATTTTCGTGAAATGCCTCCATCTCGCGCTGCAGAAAGACCAGGACGCGCTTTGCGGCACTCGCAGTGATGCCCGCCTTCTCCATGATGATGGAAACGCTTGAAAACGCTTGGACGCTCGAGCAATCCGCGCTTGTTTTTGTAATGGCTTCTGGGTTTGTTTCCTGGGCGGTTCGGAGCTCTTTGTCGTAGCTCCAGGCGTCGTTGCAGTAAATGAGGTGCTTCACCCATATATCATCAAGCGGGGCCACAAGTGCCATGTCTTCTTGCGGAACAACGAGTCCCGCACAATACAGTGCCGTCGCGGTGATGAGCCTAGTCGCGTTGAATCAAAAACCAAAAATGACAAGATAGCGGAAAACTGACGGGCCCCCAATGTCAAGAATTCGCCACTCTAGATACTCCTTCAGTCCTACGTTTTCCTTCACGCGGATGCTGGCCGTCTGCGCATGCATGAAGGGAGCCATTGTCTCAAGCACACCGGCGGAGAGAACAGGGTCGCATGCACGCATACTCTCTCAGATGTCATACGTGATCCATTCGACGGGAATGTCGCGGTTCGGCATCCTTTTGCCGTCCATAAATGACAAGACCATGTCGTTGTATGCTCGGCCTTCTTCTAGCGACATGTCGTCAAGTATATCTGCGTGCACATCATCATTCCAGGAAGATAAAGCAGATGTCTTCGAGGCATACCATCGACTAGGAACAGGAGGGTGAATAGCTGGCACGCATGGCGTATCCTCTCATCAAGAGATTCGGGCCAACTGGCGCAGAGTCCGTAGGCAAAATTGCCACCGACGAATTTCTTCCGGGCTCTCTCGTTGGGAAAGGGCCAGTGTTCGAGGAAGAACGCATGAACGTCCTCGACGATCTGGTCGCTGTGGGGATGGACCTTTGGAATAAACCTAGTGAGGGGAAGCCCGACCATCCAAGACGGCTCAGTGTCCGCGCCAGAGTGGGAGATTGTCTCGGTGGTTTTCAAAGTCATACTGAGGGGAGTAAAAATGCGATGACAAGAAAATGGAAGAGGTGCTGGTCCCGTAAATTTGTAACAAACCTTTATATACTTTGGCAAAGGTAGTCGAGCGATAACAAAGTGGGCCTGGTGTGGCGTCGTATACGTACAACCTCAGCCTCGACGCGCCAAAGAGTTCGCTTGCATCTGCGGCCTCCCCCGGAAAAAAATCCCTTCCGTACAGACAAGAGCGCTCGTTCGGAATTTCGAACAAAAGGTAATATCGGAACAACGGAGTTCGAAACGCGAACCATGGTAGTCGGTGTCGTTCAGCAGAGGCTTCGCTGAGATAGAATGTTTGATCCATGACCAGCGCTTATGGTGCTTGCCGTTTCGCCGTTTCTTGGTCTGCCTTGTTCAAGCTTGCTCTGCTAGATCCTTATATGTAGCACCGTTTATCCGTTAAACTGAAACGCTGAAATTCGCCGACGATGTCGTCCAAGTAGCATAGCGAAGAACGTGCGCGACCCGAGATAATTTTTCGCATGTCGCTGCACGAAATTCCAGTCATTTAATTGTTTCTTTATGAAGCAAATGCAAGCGACATGGGACGTGTGAGTACATACGCAGGTGTCCGTTGGCCCCCTCCTTCTCTCTACCACTTCCCGCTGCTCCTCCCTCACCCCGTCTTTCGTTCTTTTACAACGTCTCCCCCTCTAATTCTTTTTACGCACATTTAATGCGCCTAGTGTCCATTCCCGTTCACCGCCCCGCCGACCTGACTCAGCGCGGCATCCGCCTTCTCCAAATCGCGCTCGCTCAGGCTCCGGAAGGTGCCCCCGCCCGGCGTCGATGCGCCGCTCATCACGCTCCCTGCGCGGCTCCGCACTTTCATCACGAGCGGGCTGGGGATGAGGTATTAGATCCAGTGAATGTAGGTGGAGAAGGAAGGACATACAAAGGATACGAGTCCTCTTCCTCGGACGCGCCGGGCCACTGGTTGTATCCCCGGTAGTCGCTCGTCTCGAGGGATTGCATCTACGTGAATGTTTGATCAGAAAAAAAATCATAAGCGCACATAGTGTACCCACTTCCTCTGTCAACGTCCCCATATCCCCGGGTGTCGCGCTCCCTCTAAATCTCGGGCTCGCAGGCACACTTGGGGCCATCCACCCTTGCCTCTCCCCGCTCCCAAAGTACCCGTCCTCTTCCAACCCTTCCTCTTCGTCGCCATTGGCTTGGAACGCGTCGGGGTATGCGCGCCTCAAAGCAAGCTGGCGCGACTTGCTGTACTCGATGCCGAGGTTCTTCCAGTCGAGCAGCGGCGAGAGGCGCTCGACACGGTTACGCTACGTCTGCGTCAGCGCACACGCTCCTCGCGACAAGGGAGGAGACCCACCTGATTAATCCTCTGTCTCCTTGACTTTGTGCTAAACGTGTGCATATAGTCCGCGAGCTGCTCCACCGCGTCCTCGACGCTCTGTGCACGCCTGTCGACAATGTAACATCCCTCGTCCTGCGTCCGTAGGTTAGTTTAGTCTTTCGAAAGAATATTGAGCCGCCGAACCTGCGGCCGCTCAATCAGATCCGCCATGAAGCACCCAAAGCCGGAGAGGTTCGTCGTGATGGAGGGGATGCCCATCTAGAGATACTTAGCATGATTTCACTCCCGTTAAGAGAGAGACGGAGAACGCACGACGGTACATTCAGCCGGCGTATACCCCCACGGCTCGTAGTAGCTGGGGAACACGCCGAGATGTGTGCCGCGCACGAATTCCTCGTAGTCTAGGCCGAGAATCGGGTTCGAGCTGTTGAGGAAGTCGGGGGTGGAAGACGATCTTGACGCGGTCCGAGGCGTCGTTGAAGAGCCGGACGCGACGAATCTGCACGAGCGTTAGCGAGCCGCAAGGTTGAATAGCTCAAACGCTCGGGCACCTACCTGATTCAAAATCGGATCTCCCGCATCGTCCGCCATATTATGCGTCGTAATGGGCGGGAGGCTGTTCCGCTTGAGCGCAAATATACGACGCTTAAGCAGAACAAGGTCCTCGTCGGAGAGGAGCTTGTCTGCGTTCGGAAGTGCGCCGGACGATGAGGAAGAGTCGCCATGGAACCTCGCGGCGCTCTCAAACAGTCTCGCACCAATGCGATTCTGGATCTCCGTGACGGTGTCGCGGAGCTGTTTTGTGACAGCTTGACCCTACGCCAGCGAGTGTTAGCAGTTATCAAAGGCTGAGCGGCTCGCTTCGCACCTTCAACGCCTCAATGGTGTATGAATGGGTCGCAGCGGGCATGATGATGAATGCAACAACGGTGACGGTGGATTGTGCTTTTTGTAGGCGGTAGTTGAGCCGTGCGAGGGCCTCGATGAACATGTCGACGCCCTTGTTGCGGTACTCGTATCGGCCCGCGGTGAACATCTGCGCGAGCACCACGCGTCAGAGGAGCAAGAACGACGCAAGACGGGGACTACGCACATAAAGCGTATTATCCAGATCAAAGTCGTAATGGCCGTAAAAATGGCCGCGCACAAACTCATCGATCTTTGCCTTGCTGGTGGCATGGCGGTTCTGGAACTCGTGCATCGCCTGGAACTTGACGACATTCAACCCGTTCGGGACGACACCATCGGGCTTGCGCTTGAGCAAATGCTCCGCCTCGTACGCGGTGATGTGCGAGACGGTGGTAAACACGTCCGCGCAATGCGTCGCGCTACGCTCGATGCAGTACCGATGATAGATACCGCGCTTGCCTGCCTCGTGGTCGACGTCAAAGTATTGTAGGTTGTTGTAGAAATCGACGCTGCCGGCGCAGAGGTAGCGGCCCAGCAAGGTAGCGTGGGTGGTGAAGACGGTGGTGACGTCGATATGGCGCTTGCGGCAAAGCGGGATAGCGAGGCCGGCCTGCCATTCGTGGAAGTGGGCGACGACAGCGGTGGTGAGCTGACGGGCGACGTAGTCACCGAGGAACCACGCGACGAGATAGCCGAAGACGATGGTCTCGTTGGTCTCGTGGTCGTTTGGCGGGGACGGGATGCCTGCGAGGTTCCAGAGGTCGCCTTTCCACTCGTCTAGCTTGGAGTACATCGAGCCCGTGTCGAATAAAAGGACGTGTGGTGCGCCCTCAATGAGCCAGCGACCATATAACGCTTTCACGCCCTGGGCGCGCATGTTATCGAGAGTAGCGGCGAGGTGCTCGTCGGTGGGCTCTTCTGCCTCGACCTCCATGGGGGCAGTCTTGTAGGACAGCGGGCCAATGAGACAGTAGCGGTCGCCATACTCTGAGACGGTGACGGGAACCTTTGTCTTGATGACTGTGTATATGCCGCCGACCTTGTTTGCGACCTCCCAGGCGCATTCGAAGAGCAGAGGGTTGCGCACATCGCGAGACATGGCGGTAGGTAACAGAAAGCAAACTTGACGTCATGACCCCGCTTCTGCGTTTTTGCTCCGCATCACAGGGTCTGTCTCGCTTGGACTTACCGCCAACGTTCGCCAGCCCAGACCATCGATTCTCTATCTATGGACACAAATACATCGATTGCGTCGATTGCCCTCTACGGAAAACCAGTCAACAATCGCGTCGCGTCCAATATCCCTCCCAATCACTCTCTGCCAACTGGTTCAACTTTGGCGACGCGTTTTTCGTTCCATCGAAACCATTGGACTCGAGAAATCGCGCGCTGGCAGCTTGGAAGGGCCCCGCTGGTCCCCGTCTTCTGGGTGTTCGCAATTTCGGCCCGAATCCCGACACTCGACGGAATCTTCCGTTCTGAAAATACTCATGGAAACCCGCTCCAAATCCAGCAGCTATGACGCGGACGTACCGCGTTTCCATCTCAGGACGGTGTCTAGGGCAGTCAGTCCATGCTTCGGCTACCTTTATGGAAACAAGAAAACGCGTCGGGGTCTGGATCGACTGCCCTGTCTCCCTGTGCGTCGGCAGTGAAAAAATTTGGGGTATCTTCGTTCGTTGGTGCAGGGCGGTATATCCACTCATTTTGGGGCGAGGAATGGCCTACTGTGGATGCCCTCATGCGATGAAAATCGGTTCTACCTTCGATGCGACATGGACGATGGGAAGATCCTATTTCCCCAGGTACTTCATCTCAATGCTCGCTGACCCGAGCTGAGAAGTCCAGACTTGGATGCCACATAAAAAATAACAGCCCTTCTCTGCTCTGTCAGGCACACCCGTAGACTTTCAAGACTAATGAACATGCACCGGTATTCTGCCGCTCAAAAGGGTGGTGAGTCGAGCGCACAATTTGTAGGCTAGGATTCAAGTTGCAACATTGAGATCTTGCGATGGGTGGATGGCAAGTGGGAAAGAACTGGAATCATACTCGCTAATGATGGCCTACTTGTTGGCATCTTCCTATTTTTGTGGCCCGAACCTTTCCATTGGCACCACACTTCAACCCTTCAACGAATTACACTGGCTCTGTCTGACAGGAACCTACCCCGACCGGAGATTTCATTCGCTATCACCTAAAACAATGACAGTTATTCCGTACATCTTGTGGACCGCGAAGGGATAAACATATCGCGCAAACTGATGCATATAACCATAAAATTCAATATCACTACACCTGCGAGAAGCTTATCTCAACCCATGCGAGACCTTCACTCCGCGCACTAGGTATCGTTCGGGCGGACTCAAATGCCGTATAAATTTCTTTCGCCTGAGTCTCGAGACCCTACTCAGAAGCGTCAGAAAACACTGTCGGCAATGTGGACGCACTTACAATTGGCATCGAGAATAACCACCCTTTAAGAACCGGCAGGTTTATCTCGTCGTCTCGAGCGAAAAGGGTATTTTCGATTAATCCTCGCAACATCGCCGAGAGTTCTGCGGTCGCGGGTGCTTGGGTGAGATACGTAAACCAATCATTCGCAAAAGTCCGACGGCTTCTACATCTGTTGTAACTGTCCGAAAACACGCTTTCCCGTTCCCTGATAGCTTTCACCTCCGCGTTTCTTGTGATTTGAATCAAAGACCGGACAGCGATAGTTGATTCTCCTCACCGGCACATTAGAAGGCTCATCGATATTTCGGCGGCTCGGATCTGAATCGAGGGGCTACCGCTGAGAAATAGTGTAACTCTCTGGCAGGATTTGCTCCACAAGAGCCGTCTAAAAAAGACTTCCAAAGAACATATGTCGAATCGGTGGTCAACCCCACCTTCGTAGAATTTCCGAAGTGCTGACGTTGGATCAAATAATGTGGTTAACAAGATGTTCCAGGTGTCGGCCACTGCAGTTGCCAAATCGTAATGTGTGTCGGTCTGACAGGTCTCAGTATATGACGCCTACTGATTAATACCCACTGACGTCGAAGCTTTCTAGGAAGTCAATGGCGCGGATAAACCTACATGCCATGCCTTCTGTGCTATAACACAGGACATCCAACTCCTCGGGGGAAAGCATGCTGCGGAAACACCGAAGGCACTCCTGAATCATTCGATGTTGCTCTTGGCTTGGAATATAATGAGTATTCCAATGTTTGTGGGCATATTCCGATCTGAAATGGAGTTGCTTGTTGTCAAAGAGCTGAAAAGTCGATAAACTCACACAGCATCTGTATAGTGCGCTGGATTTTGGACGCTATTCTTTACAATTGAAAAACAGCATGCAGCCAAGTTTGCATGCAGAATTTCTTGGGATAGGTAGAACCGCCCTGCCCGTGCCGGATCTAGGAGGAAATCGTATAGCGAAGCGTGATGAACGCCGATTGGATCGTCGTCTGAATCCGGAATGAGAAAAATCGAATGTACTCCTCTGAGAGTCAGCCTAACACTCCCGCTCCGGAGGCCAAGGATTTCGTCCAAAAATCCAACACTCTGTCTCTCGGGATGGGCTAACATTTCTGGAATTGCGAAATAGCCGCCCAATATTCGCATCACGAGGGATATGTTCGGATTGGCAGAGAGAATGTGAGAGTACAGTGTGTCGAGCTCCGAAAACGGAGATTGGCCTGCTCCAGTGGCCGAAAGGTCGAGAACCGCAGAAAGCTGGTCCACCGGATGACAGTACTCGTCATCAACAAATTTTACCACGATGGCCACATAGATAAATTGCCCAGAAGCACAGTGGACTAGTCTCTCCAGATCTCGTTCGGAGGGCCATAAAACATCTTGGCGGGGTAAGCGCCTCCTACGAATGTCTGTGAGACGATCCCGCAGATAGCGCAGAATATCACGGCCCGGATTGAACGTCTCATCCAATATGAGGCGGCGGAAGTGCACATAGTCAGGCAAGGAGTCGAAGCGTTCGCGGATATGGGGCTCCGGCCGACTGCAAATAAGGAACCTCATGGGTAGGTTGTTGTAAACAAGTTCTTGAGAAATTATACTGATGATGCGGCTTTGCATTGGCTTGCTGTCGCATTCATCAAGCCCGTCAATGATAATGAGATAGGGCCAAGAAGATTCGGTCGGAAGGAGGCTGATGGGATTGACAATCAAGGTGTAAAACTGCTCGTCCAGAGTCTTGTCGCAAATTGCTGGATCTTCCTCCACTGCGTGCCCGATCAAGTGCCGAAGACCGGGAATATGCAGTGCAAGCTGGTAAGCAATTGTGGGGAATAGGCTTTTCCCTAAACTGCCCCCTGCTCGCCATCGTGCGAAGAAGAAGGAGGCGGCGAGCCGATTATTTGCTGCCCAATTCTCTGCCATGCTCTGGGCAACGGCAGACTTTCCGGCGCCTGCTGGCCCATACAACCACATAACATTCGGGGCTTGATTGTCGATATCTTCCACCCAGTCCTGGATTATATTTTGTACCGCAATTCTGGTGTCTGGGTGACACAGCGGAGGAGGAAAACGTTGTTCCGAGTTGTGCAGCGAATCGCCAGAGATGTTTCGTTGCAGTAGGCTAATCCCTGCTGAAAATTAGGCACTGGTACAGCGGGAAACCAGAAATCGGGCTCACCGTTTTCTCCACGAGATTGAACAAAATTTCCGGCCACATTGTACTTATACTCGTTGTGGTTTCCCGCTACCTGATGAAATGTGCCCCCAGATTGAATGTGGAGTCTGTACGACGTGGTCACTGGTGGCTCTTGTGGTACAAGAGGCATAGTGGTTCTGGCGGAAGAGGGATTGCTATGGCACCGCCTCGGACGTGTGTTGGGAGACTTGAAGGGAACGATGATTGGAATTTCAGCATGGAACTAATATTAACTAGACCAATAGCCTTCCGAGTGTTGACATGGGTCTTGAGTGTCTTCCCCAAAAAGTTACACTTCGATCTGCTGTTTCAATTCCCCAGAAACATGAACCCGGTCGCGCTGGAAGGATTTTTGTAACTAAGTTATCGGTCGGAGGACGTTGCGATAAATAGCCCTGAGAAGATTTTGCGGGTCGCTCGATGCCGATGGGCAAACAGAGGCACTGGCTGGTGCTGGTAATCATGGATTGGACGGCAGCGTTGAAGAGATAGCTACCAGATTTTGGAGTACCAGATGAGCAGCAACAAGTCTTGGAAGAGTGTACAACGTCAAGATATAAATCTGTTCTTTCAGGTCGCTGGTTAAGTATTGAGTTCATAGGGATCCTAAGTCTTGTTGGTGGACAAGATTCAGAGGGTTAACTCCAAAAGGCAATTTGCGTTTCTGTGCCAAGCTTGCCCTCAACCACGACCATCAAATTGCCTCAAGAACTCATTGAAGAGATTCTCAGCCATCTCGAAGGCGATTATTCATCTCCCAAGTCTTGTTCTCTGGCGTGCCTGGCATGGGTTCCGTGCTGCAGAACGTACCTTTTTTGAAACATGTACCCTCGTTTCCAACGACATATTTGGCTTCCACAAGCTCTTACATTGCTAGGAATTTCCCCTTCCACACATTTGCGGCTTGAAGGCTAACAGAGCCGGGACCAAAAACTACCACTGGTTTGATGAAATTGTCTCATAATTCCGCAGTTTCCCAAATGTCCACACGCCCGGGGGTGGTGGTGTGCACAGACGGCCTCGAAGGATGGAGCAAAGGGACATTGATAAATACATTGCATAAACTGATAAACTGAAATTTCGATACATATATACCACTACTCTTGTGCAAAGCTTATCTCAAACCATGTTTCACTCCGAGCACTAGGTATCGTTCGGGCGGCCTTGAATGCCGTATAAATTTCCTTAGCCTGAGTCTCAAGACCCTACTCAAAAGCGTTAGGAAACACATAAGGCACTATTGACACACTTACCACTGGCAGCGAGACCAACCACACTTCAAGAAGTGCCAGGTCTCTCTCATCATCTCGAGCAATCAAAGTATTTTCGATTAATCCTCCCAACATCGCTGAGAGTTCTGCGGTAGCAGGTGCTTGGGTGAGATACGTACACCAATCATTTGCCAAAGTCCAGCGGTTTCTACATATGTTGTAATTGTCCCAAAATACACTTTCCTGTTCCCTGATAGCTTTCATCTCCGCATTTCTTGTGATTCAGTGAATCAGAGACCGGACAGCGATAGTTGTTTCTCCTCACCTGCACATTAGAAGGCGCATCGATATTTCCGCGGCTCGGATCTGATTCGAGGGGCTACTGCTAAGAAATATTGTGACTCTCTGGCTCGATTGTCTCCACAGCCGCCTAAAAATGTCTTCCAGAGAAGTTATATTGAACCGATGGTCAATTCCATCTTCGTAGAATTTCCGAAGTGCTGAAGTTGGATCAAATAATGTGGTTAACAAGATGTTCCAGGTATCGGCCACTGCAGTTGCCATATCGTAATGTGTGTCGGTCTGACAAGTCTCAGTATATGACACCGATTGATTATGATACCCACTGACATCAAAGTTTTCTAGGAAGTCAATGGCACGGACAAGCCTATGTCCCATGTCTTCTGCGCTACAACACAGGACATCCAACTCTTCCGGGGAAAGCATTCTGCGAAAACACCGAAGGCACTCCTGAATCATTTGATGTTGCTCTTGGCTTGGAATATAATGAGTATTCCAATGTTTATGGGCATATTCCGATCTGAAATGAAGTTGCTTGTTGTCAAAGAGCCGAGAGGTCGATAAACTCACACAGAAGCTGTACAGTGCTCTGGATTTTGGACGCTATTCTTGACGATTGAGAAACAGCATGCAGCCAAGTTTGCGTGCAGAGCTTCTTGGGATAGATAGAACCGCCCTGCCCGTGCTGGATCTAAGAGGAAGTCGTATAGCGAAGCGTGATGAACACCGATTGGATCGTCGTCTGAATCCGGAATAAGAAAAATCGAGTGCACTCCTCTGAGAGTCAACCTAACACTCCCGCTCCGGAGGCCAAGGATTTCGTCCAAAAATCCAACACTCTGTCTCTCGGGATGGGCTAACATCTCTGGAATTGTGAAATAGCCGCCCAATATTCGCATCACGAGGGATATGTTCGGATTGGCAGAGAGAATGTGAGAGTACAGTGTGTCGAGCTCCGAAAACGGAGATTGGCCTGCTCCAGTGGCCGAAAGGTCGAGAACCGCAGAAAGCTGGTCCACCGGATGACAGTACTCGTCATCAACAAATTTTACCACGATGGCCACATAGATAAATTGCCCAGAAGCACAGTGGACTAGTCTCTCCAGATCTCGTTCGGAGGGCCATGAAACATCTTGGCGAGGTAAGCGCCTCCTGCGTATGTCTGTGAGATGATCCCGCAGGTAGCGCAGAATATCGCGACCCGGATTGAACGTCTCATCCAATATGAGGCGGCGGAAGTGCACATAGTCGGGTAAGGAGTCGAAGCTTTCGCGGATATGGGGCTCTGGCCGACTGCAAATAAGGAACCTCATAGGTAGGTTGTTGTCAACAAGTTCTTGAGAAATTATACTGATGATGCGGCTTTGCATTGGCTTGCTGTCGCATTCATCAAGCCCATCGATGATAATGAGATAGGGCCAAGAAGGTTTGGTCGGAAGGAGGCTGATGGGATTGACAATCAAGGTGTAAAACTGCTCGTCCAGAGTCTTGTCGCAAATTGCTGGATCTTCCTCCACTGCGAGCCCGATCAAGTGCCGAAGACCGGGAATGTGCAGTGCAAGCTGGTAAGCAATTGTGGGGAATAGGCTTTTCCCTGAACTACCCCCTGCTCGCCATCGCGCAAAGAAGAAGGAGGCGGAGAGCCGGTTATCCGTAGCCCAATTCTCTGCCATGCTCTGGGCAATAGCAGACTTTCCGGCACCTGCTGGCCCATACAACCACATAACATTCGGGGGCTTGAGTGTCGATATCTTTCGCCCAGTCCTGGATTATATTTTGTACCGCAATTCTGGTGTCTGGGTGACACAGCGGAGGAGGAAAACGTTGTTCCGAGTTGTGCAGCGAATCGCTAGAGATGTTTCTCCGTAGAAGGCTAATCCCTGCTGGAAGTTAGGCATTGGTACGGTGAGAAACCAGAACTCAGGCTCGCCGTTTTCTCCACGAGATTGAACAAAATTTCCGGCCACATTGTACTTATACTCGTTGTGGTTTCCCGCTACCTGATGAAATGTGCCCCCAGATTGAATGTGAAGTCTGTAAGACGCGGTCACTGGTGGCTCTTGTGGTACAAGAGGCATGGTGGTTCTAGCGGAAGAGGGATTGCTATGGCACCGCCTCGGACGTGTGTTGGGAGACTTGAAGGAAACGATGACTGGATTTAGGCATGGAACTAATATTAACTCGACCAACTGCCTTGCGAGTGTCTTCCCAATATTGCCGCATATCATTTAAATTCCGCAGAAAGTTGACTCGGTCGCCCTGATGGGTTTTTGTAACTCATGTGGCTGGAAGATGTTATCACTGTAATAAACATCGTTTCGAGAAGCAGAAACACAATTTTGCGGGGTGGTCGAGGCGGCCGTTGGGCAAGGAATGTGGCAGAGGCGTCGGTAATCACGGATTGGACGGTGGGATTGAAGAGATGACCACTGAATTTCCCATGTCAGACGTAAAGACACATACAAGTCCGCTGCGGCACAGGTCGCTAGATAAATTCGAGTCCATCGGCTCCGGAGACCCAAGTAGTTGCTGCTCATGAACATCGAGTCTGTAGAGGATTCATCTGCCGGATCCGCCGGATCCGGCGGAATAATCGTTAACGACCGACCACATCGTTCACGACCCCACAATACGTTCACGATATGGTCCTCGTGAACGATATTTTCATCTCTTCACGTTTCTGGGATATGTTAATTGTACTGGCACTCCTTAACACTCTACTCCTCAACGATAGTCTTTGCCGATCCGACTTGTTCCTTCAAGGCTGTGTTCCTCGTTCACGATACCTTCGAACTTGAACATGCTGGATTACCTTCACGTGTCGCCTTCAAGGTAACTGTATCTCTGAATGACACCACCCATCCTTCATCACCTCAAAAAACCTTAAGGACCTTCCACGCTGTTCAACACTTGATCTGGTGTTCATGTCAGCACTGAACGTGAACGATGCAGGTCGGCCTTCACGATCTATAATCTGTCGTTCATGAGCGTTCATGCTCGTTCAAGCTTCACACCGGTGTTCAGGACCGAGGACCTCCTTCATGGTCCATTCAGTCCATTCAGCGCATGCTGATCTGCAACCGTCATAGGGCGGGCTTGTTTCATTTTCAAGGTCCAGTTTTCACGGTGCTGTAAAAAATAGTTAGTTTCCTGTGTTGTAGAGTCATCTCGCAAGATATATATAATTTTTTCTTGACACAAAACCACTGCAATGAAGGACAGAGTTTATTACCAGTTCATAGAAGTAACATCATTCATTCCTTCATCTACTTACATACATATATTGCAACTGAATGATAGAGGAAGGCCACTCAAGTGTGTGCGCATCCTAAACGGCCGGCTACGATGGAACAAAAGATACTTACCTGGATCTTTGCCTTGACGTTATCAGAGGTAGTGAGGTGCGCGCGCGGGCATGTTATGGTCTAGGGAGCAACCCGCCTCTGCTGCCGCAAAAGCGGCGCTGCAGCGGAACCTGTGGCCGGAGAATTCAGCTGAGTCATAGCTAGTCTTTTTAAGGCAGTCATCAAGGGTGCGTAGGGCGAACAAACGCATAAGGGGGAGCGCTGGTGGAGGTGATGAAGAGCGGGGCAGAAGGGAAAGCGCCGGGTGGACTTCGCGGCCCGGGTATGTGCGATGCTCCGAGGCAAGCCTGACGTGAGGCACGAACGGCTCAGGCCTGCCAGAGGATAAGCTAAGAAGAGAGATTCGGGATTTGGCGTGATGCGACGCGTGGCACAGCCACTTTCCTTCTTCGCATCCGCCACCACCGCGAATCTCTCCCGCCGTTTTCTTTGGCCTCTCCTCTCGATTTCCTCGCTCCTACCCTCACCTAGTCGTCGCCGACGCGTTCTAGTCGCACGTCCTAGGTCTTTTCGGCTTACTTCCTATACGAGAGGCGGTTCGACATCCGGACATGGATCGCGCGAGTTTCGAGAGTACGAACTGCGTACCCAGCTTTCGACGCGTCAGCACTGCAGGCCTACGCGTTAAACACCCTGGAGAGGTGGAAGGACGGATCATAGAGTGTACTTGGTGACACAAAGTCTACTGGGTGATGTGAGCCGTCAATTCGTTTCGTTTCTTTTCGTATTCCAGCGGTATTCCCCCGCTCCTTTCTTCTTCTTTCTTGACCCTCTTCCTTGTGTTATGATTGCTCTCTGCACCCACGGTGGGCATGGGCCCGCTGGTGGGAGCAACGTGGCTCATAGGGAGCATCCTGTGGTCGCGACGCGCGTCATCAACCTCGGACGGGTCGGTACCACTCCCACACGTGTACGGGACTCCGAAGAGGTTGACGGGACGCTTTCGGGTCACTGTGAGGTTGTATCTGGCCATTCACGAGTCGCCACTTTCATTTCAGTTCACTTCCCGGCTTCACGCCCACTTCCTGGTTACTTTCTTTCTCCCTCCTCCTTGGTGAAATCAGAGGATTCCCCCTTCCCTTGTGGAAGGTATCATGGAGGCAGATCTCGATCTGAGCGCTGTGCTATGTGCGGGTCGTTCCTCAATGATCAAGCAGGGCGTCGCGCCGTCTCCTTCGGTGAACGTCCTCTCCCGCCTGGCAGTCTGCACTGGCCGCATATTCTCGCAGCGGCCGGAGTGGAGATATGTGTCGCACTAGCGAGCCAATGCGTGCACATTTGAACAGCGCACAGCACAGGGCTTGAGCCCGACTTTTTGTTTTATTTTTATTTCCCTTTTTTGCCATCTCATTCGTATACACACGTCATCCTTTCGTGCACCCGCTGCCAAAGGGGGTGACATTCGCGTCCCCTTTTTGTTGTCTTCCCCGCCGTTCTTTCCATACGCTCCACCCCTTTCTGGGGCCGTGATATTAGGGCTCCGTCTTGCCCTTCCACGCGCGGCGCCCGAGCTGATCTCGTTCTTTTCATACCTTTCCTTCCTCTTCTTTCTCTTACCTCACGCCGACGTCGTACGCGCGCGCATCCTCGACGAGGCCAATATGTCGCGCTCGCAGCCGGTTGAGGCATACACCTTACTTCCTGTACCGGAGAATCGCTCTGGCACCCTCTTCACTCGACGAGGCGTATGCATATATTTGTCATTCGCCTGAAGAAGCATGTACTTGCCCCTGTACCCATACACCGGACGGACCCTCGCTCGTTTCCGCTCGACCCGCCGGACAAAACTCATAACCGTTCCCGTAGCGCAGTCCATTCACTTGCGTCGCCTCCGTCCGCAGACAAAAAAAAAAAAAAAAAAAAAAAAAAATTTCGTACACATTTTCTTCTGACGGGCTCGCACGCATACGCCTTCGCCTAACGAGGTACCTACTCGTCCTATCTGACTAACGACACCCGTACCATACCGCACCACACTGCGCCATAGTCTTTTTTTTTTCGCACTCACATTCTAGAGGCACGTACCCCCTACCATAACAAGGCTCATACTCCCGCGTTCGTAACCCTACACCGCGCCTTACACTCATCATACACCCGCGCGCATATCCATCTTACGCGGCGTACACACGCGAACACCTACAACATACATTGCACCATCCCCATACAAACATACATGACGCCGTACACTCATCGTACCCTCGCGTCCTCTTACACACTTACTCGTACGCCGGTGCTCCCGTATCCCCTTACCCTACTCCATCGCGCTCCACCTACACACACTGCCTTCGCCTCACATACCCGTAGTCCTACCTTTCAACTGTACTTTTGAATTCATCTAATACTGCACCTTTTCTTGCCTCGCATATCTGGATCCGCCGTTCTACGATGCTTTATCTCTGCCGCACGAGTCCCGAAACCGAGTCTACCTTTCGCTAAAAAAAGATTTTCTTGCTCGTTTATCCAACAAGGCGCTCCGTTCTAGTGCCAACAAATCCATTCTCTCCAAGGAGGCCCTGTTGTTCCAAAGTACCTGCTCTCTTCCCTATTCGGCCGACACACGATAGGGTCCTCACGGTTATTCTTCTTGCTCATTTACCCAACGAGGCGCTCCTCCTTCGCACCAGCGATTCCGATCTCTACAAGGAGATTATGCCAAAATTATCTTCTCTTTTCGTCCTGCCGACACTCAGTCTGGTCCTCCTTCGTCCGGTTTTGGTTCATCTTCGTCTGCCTCAGCATGCTCATAACATCTCTGTTCGCGCGGGTGACCTGCCATGTAGAACACTGTTCGATAAACAAGTCAGACAACACTCACAAAGTTGTGACCGTGTTTTGCCCGAGGTGGTGTTCCTTCTTTGCCGACGTTGACGCCGATCAATTTGGGTTGTCGGGCCCGCCTTTATTCCCATTACAGGCTCGCGCATGACCTTGACGCCGACCTTGCCCTTGCTTCGTAGGCACAATACCAATGACTTGTTATCCTGCCCTGCGAGGGTTTCAGCTGAGACTTCACTCGCGGCGTTTAAAGAACTGCCGCGCCATCAAGCTTTCCTGGAAGCTGCATCGCCTCTTATACCATACCTACTGGTACCTTACTTTTCAGGCCGTCTTTGCGGTCAAGCATACAATTGCAAAACGGCCGTTTTTCGCCCGCCCTTACAGGCCACATCGGCTTATCATACCATGGCTCTAAAAATGATCGCGCCCAGCGCTAGCCTTTGCGCCGACCTCCTACCTTACCCCGTTGCCTTGTTGCATGCACTGGTACATCTTCGTCGCCACCTTATGCCAGAGGAAACCTATCCCACATACTCACTCACCACTCCACCTTATTTCAATGAAGTACTTGGCCTGACGCATCCTATGGTCAGGCTAAGCTGTACCTCACAGGCTGGCCGCTGCGGTTCTATTGCTTATCCTACCTGCCTTCTCACGGTGGCTTGGCAGTGTTTCTTGACATCCATACCTCTTTCCGTTCGCGGCACTTTCGGCAATGCCATCGTCGAAATTCTCGAACTAACATTCTTCCCGCCGCTGACTCCTTTATTCGGCCATAAACCCCATCTCTCATACCACAGACGGCTTGTACCCCTTTTACCTCCTCTCCCCTCGCCGACTATCTGGCACGGGGTGTCCCTCTCTTCGCACACACGAGGCCGCATACCCATTACTCTCCCGGAGACACACCCATTGACATGATATCAGTTTCTGAACTCGATGCAGCGCAGGCTCGTCCTCTCCCCGTCCTTCCCATATGGAGCATTTAAAACACGGAGAGTTCTCAGAGCTTGCTCACAGCCCGGAAAGCCTCCAAGCATCACGATACATGCAGCTCCAAATTCCCAACCCCGCACTTCACCTTTCTCAGAGCGGTCTAAGTGTGCACCGTTCGGGCAAGTATATCTTAGAACAGGAAAGATCGAACCATCCAATACCTGACGTCGGGGACGGTTTCTCGGTTCGACAAGAGGCGTAATGGTTCTTGCCATGCCGACACCACTCATCTCTTCCATACACTGTTCGCCGACCAAGGCTCATACCCCAGACCCGTAAACTACCGCCGCACTGGCGCGTCGCTCTTATGCCTGCGGCCTTGTCGCACCCAGTATATCCCATACCTTTCCTCATTACACCTGCAGTCCAGCCCTTCACACGCGGACCCCTTCCTTCCCATTACCCAGGTCCTTACCACGCAACACCTGCATTCCACCCTCATACCCATACCCACTTTACCGCCAAGCGCCCATACCAATCCCTTGTATATACTTTTTAGGGGATCGAAACCTTGTATAACCCGTCTCCTTGACATTCCCCCTGCGTGCCCTTGGGTTACACTACCCTTCTTCCTTCGCCAACCCTGCGCATGTTCAGAATTTCTTTTCTTGTTTCGAAGCTTGACCCTTCTACTCCAAACACGCTTCCATTCCACTTGCGACACCTTGGTGTACTGTCTTCCTGACTCGTCCTGTTCGCGGGCGGGGCTGGTAATCTTGACCGCCATATCGTTCTCGCTGGCAAACAGGATGCCACACATTTACCCGGCCCATTCCGAACCGGTAGATGCACAGAGTCAATACATCGGTCACCTAGAGCGACGCACAGCGTCCAGCGTCCCTGTCTTCTACCCGGAAGTCCTCGCTACACTCTGCCAAAAACTACGACCCGGCTCGAGTCGAACCCGGTACAGACTTTGGACATTTTCTACTGGTACACTCGGATATCCTTGTTCAGCCTTTGCCCGACAAGCTCCCTTTCTCACTTGCCTTTCTCGAGGCACGCCAGTTTCACCGGGATTCCCACTCAAGTGCATCTGTACTCATCCTGAACAACCACGCAACTTTGAGTTCCTTCCGCGGCCCGCTGCTTGCGACAGCTTGTACACTTCGGACCCTTTGACACTCCTGGAACCAAATCTAATGTCCTACACCTACCGAACTACCTGCCGCTTCTTCATATGGTGCCGATAATTGTCGCCTTAGCCTTTGCCAACCAGCGCCGATGACGAACCATGTACCCTGATGGGTACTCTTACTCCCGTACTCAAACTCACACTGGCTCTCGCACCCGTATTCTATTCATAATCATCCCCTACTCGAACACACTCTCACCGTCTGACACTTGCATTCGTACTCATTCCACAACCGCACCTTCTAGCCACTTGCATGCATACTTCTTCATACCTCTTCTCCCTCCCTTCACTCAGGAGCTCCATCGCTCCAGCTCTGTGTGGGGTGAGCTGGGTCCGCGCCACAGGTGCAACCCCAACTGTTGTGAGCTTTTGCTCTGGAGTGGTAGAGTTGGGTTTGCGCCCTTTGGCGCGTTCCCGTGTCCTTCACCCGCTCTCCCTCGCGCTCAGAGCCGTCTCTCCCGCTCGGAGCCCATCCTTCCGCGAGGCAGACGCGTGGAGACGTTCCGCGCAAAGCGCGACCTCCCCGTCGCCTCCTCCAGCTCCAGCAGCCGCCACAGGCGGCCGAGCGGCAGAGCCTTCGGCTCTTCCCCACACCCTCGAAACCAGGAATCCACTTGTCCTTGGTTTCAAGGTTTTCCCTTACCGTTCACGCTACCGTACCGAAAGTCTTAGCTTATCGCGGGTCTGTGCTTGGACTGGACTGGTGTAGGCACAGAGTTAGGGCAGCGGAAGGGCGTGGTTGGCCGTACCAGGCAGCACACACCACAGCGAGTTTGAGACTGTCGACGTTGTGAAAGAGAAGAAGATAAATATCACGCGGTTAGCTCAAATTAGAACAACACTTGAAGGCTTCAAAGGCTCGTGAAGGATAGCAAACTTGTGAATGCATTGAAGGCTTTTGAAAGGTAGGAGAACTCGTTAATGAGTTGAAGGTCGGTGAATGAATTGAAGGCTGGTGAACGAGTTGAAGGTTCGTGAAGAGAAGGCCACAATGTTAACACCTGATAACGTTTTGACCTGTTGTGAACGGACACCAGTGGCGTGAACGCTGGTGAAAAAATCGTGAACGGCCAAACATTTCGTGAACGTCGTGAACGAGGTACTCTATCGTTCACGACTGGCCATATCGTTAACGATTTTTCCGCCGGATCCGGCGGATGAATCCTCTACAGACTAGTCGTTCTCTGCCAAGAGGTGGGCGGGCCGAAACCTCTTGAAATCAACCTCCGAAATCTAAGTGGTGGCTGTACCCCCCTCCCCCCCCCCTCTAAGCGAGGCGGTTCTCGGACCGAACCCCTGCGGACCGAACCCCGCAGCCATTTCAGCTTTCCTTCGATCGGCGAATGTCGGGACATCGACTTGCCATCAGTCAAGATCGCATGTCCGGTCCGATGCAATTATTCCATTACTGACCCTCTCCGGCCCCAGAATATTATAAAAACTAGATAGATCTCTTCGGAGAATGGTAAAATGGGGGGGTATCTCAGTTGTACTTTACACATACATTTGTTTTGCGGCGGCAAAGCCGAAGTTGGACGAGACATCCGTTAATGCCCAAAATGGATCGGACCGGACTCCGAGCTAACTCCGAAAAGAGGTCGATTTCACGGATTTATCGGCCGCCCACCTCTTGTTCTCTGCTGCTTGATGGTGGACGACAAGAGGGGTTCCGGTTAACTCCGAAAGGCAATCTGTGTTTCTCTCAAGCGTGCTCTCAAACCATGACCATCGAATTGCCTCAAGAACTCATTGAGGAGATTCTCAGCAATCTTGAGGCTGGCGATTATTCATCTCTCAAGTCTTGCTCTCTAGTGTGCCTGGCGTGGGTTCCACGCTTTAGAGCGTACCTTTCAAAACATGTACCCTCGTTTCCAACAACATATTCGGCTTCTACGAGCTCTTGCATGGCCCAGGAATTCCCACCTTTCTTCCACAAATTTGCAGCGTGAAGGCTAACAGATGTGCCGGGACTAAAAACGATCGCTGGTTTGACGAAATCGCCTCAAAATTCAGCAGCTTCCCGTTTTGGAATGTTCACACCCTCATCGTCGAGCCTGATTTCGAAAATTCTTTCTTCTGCACCAGGTTCAATGTGGCATTTCCACTTGTCAACAGACTTATCGTCATCTGGGACGTCCCTCCCGGAGCTGACTCCAATACCAGTGTGCCGCTCATCGAGATGATCTGCCTCTTTCCCGCCCTACAGGAGTTGTCCATTCGCGAGCTGCAAAAATACAAAATACGCGGCCTGATTCCGGCTCCCTCCGCCAGTGCGGTGCCGCCGCGTGGATTGCATCGCCTAGAGCTCTGTTGGGATTCCGTAGACCCCGTCCAGACGTGGTTGCATGCATATACCCGTCTGAGAAACATAGGCTCTGTCACGCTTTCATTTCTACAACTCAACAATGTTCCCATTGTGCGGACCGCGATCCAGTAGTTTGGCGATGCTCTTGGCTTTCTCGACGTTGACGCAACACGGTTGCGTGTGTACATACACCGCCGTCTTTTCTTGTGCTCATATGAACCCACGCGGGTGAACCCTCAACTGTCTATGCCCTCGCTCTACACCCTAACCTCAAAACTCTGACCATTCGCGACGGTGCTTGGGACAGCCGCCGAGCCAACTTCGGCTTGTAATGGGGCTCTCCACGCGCGCGCTGGAGTGTCTTTCGCTGCGTTTCAATCTGCTGCTCTACAAGGACTTGACTTGGGCGGCGCTGGATTCGTTTTTGTGCGCGACGCGATTTCCGAGCCCGCGGAGCGTCATAATCCAGTGCCGCTGTCTGAATGATATCCGTGAACACGATAATCATCGGTCTTTAGTCCGTGCACTTCCGTTGCTCGAGGCTTCGGGGCGCGTGCCTGTTTAGGGACATGAGCAGGGAGCACGATCGCGACGCTAGGGGTCTGGGGAGGAGGTGCGTAATTACGCGTTTTTCTCTCGATTTTAAAGAATAACGAGTGGAGCAGATCGCAGAAGTGGATCTCTACGCAATTCCTCTAAACAACCGAATCTCGAGGGTACAACCAGTGGCCCGCCGCTGCGTACAAGGACTTATATCCCTTCCATCCCTAACACTTCCCCAGCACGGTCGTAATGAGCATGGCGCAGCGCAGGGCCGGCAGCGAGCGGCGCGTTGACGTTCGACGGGTGTATACGCACGTTCCGGAGCCTGCAGCTGAGCGCGCGCCACTTGTAGAACTTGAGGCGGATGCTTAGAAAGAACAGCGATAGTTGAGAAAAGGCAGGACCGGGAAGTCGGAAGAGAGATGAAGGGGCTTCTCATCAGCGGCTTTGCGTGTCACAAAGAGACCTGGAATTTTATGAAGATTTCTTCCTAAATTGCTTGAAATGCTGTAAATCTCGACGCGATCCGAAAGATCGGCTACGCGTCTACCCACTCAAATCGCAGACGCGAAAAAGCGACAGCAAGAAAGATGGATAAAGAAAACAGAAACAGTGCGCACGCAGCCTCTGGATTATGTCTACAAGTTTGTTGGTTATCTGTACAAATCACCGCCATTCGTCGCCGGCTCAGTCGTCGGGAGTCGCCATCCCCACCGCCTCAGTCATCGGGAATCTTCTCGAAATCGCGGATCCGACGGAATGAATAGACGCCGAAAAACCGAGGGGCAAGACGGGCGCTACTCGAGTCACTGGTGGGCACCGCCACGAAGAGCGAGGACGAGATGGAGGACGGCGCCAGCATTGATGTTGAAGTCTTTGGCTGTCTTGTCGTCTTGCCTGTTTGTGCCGTGTTTAGTGCCAGTTACGACAAAGACAAAGAGACACACATTTGCCGCCCAGAAAAGATTAGTCGCTGCTGGGGTGGGGGGCACACCCGACTGCTCCTCGACCTTCTCCTTGATACGGGTGATCTGTGAGATGGAGACTAGAGGTCACTTTCAGTGCTCTCGGTGTCAATCGGGGAGCGCACCTTGTCATCCGGGTCAATGTCAAGCTCAATCTACAAAGACAAGTGAATAAGAAGAATTGGGTGCGACGCGCGGATGAACTACCTCTTTCCCCGTGAGCGTCTGTGAGAATTTCAGCTGGATCCTGCAAGGAAGAAAAGCAGAAGCGTACCTTGACTTTGATTAGCATGGTGGTTAATTAGAAAGAGGTGTTTTGATGTGTTGCTTCGGCTGGCTGAGCGACAAACAACGCGTCAACAAACTTTCGTTTCCACCATAACATGAGCCTCTAAAATGCAAACGCCCGCTATAAACATCACGACCCCGACGCCACCGCGCCCCACAGGCACTCAGTTTCGACTGCTCTACCGCGGCGCCCTGTCTCTGCCCGACTCGCACCTTCTCCTCGATGGCCTGACCTTCGCCGCGCGTCTAGACCACTCAGGATCGGGAAACAGACTCTTAGAGAGCCCCCCTCGCGCTTGCGCTTGAAAGTATGCGCGGTCGCCCGAGTCTGCGCTGGATGGGCACGACAAAGCTCGCAGACACGTACCTCGACGAGACCGGCGGGATATCCATGTGCGTGCGTGTTCTACCTCATTCAAGGATCTTATACTAACTCTTACTTCGCAGGGACATCCATCCCAGCGCCACACTTACGCGCATATACTTTGAAAACACGTTCTGCGTCGACCCCTCTGCGTCTTTGCAATCCGGGATCAAGGTGGCATTAGGCGACAGCGACGGCCCCGAAACAACCCAGATGCTCATATTCGCGCGCCCGCACTCCCAAGGGAGCACCAACTCGGAGCTCGAGCTCGTCGTCGCGCGCATCACGCCCGCACCTTCCGCGCCGTCCCTCCTCCGCCTCCCGCGCCCGGACGACCCCACCCCGCGTCGCCCGCCTATCCGCTTTGGTTTAGAGCGCACCGCTACCTCCAGCTCGAGCGCCAATCTCTTTTCTGGCCGGAATCTAAAGCGCACCGCGAGCGCTGCGAGTTTGGGGAGCAGCGTCCGTGTGGGACTGGACGCGATGCCTGAGGCCGGCTCCAGCTCCACTGCGAACGCAGATACGTTCAAAATCCCCGCCATCCCGCGCGCGGGCAAGGAGCGTGCGCACCCCATGGCCGTCGACATCAAACAGGAGGAAGAGGAGGAGGACGTCTTCGGGACTGGGCGGGTGGAGAACAAGGGGAAGCGGAAACGCGGCTCGGACGATCGCGAGTCAGACGTAGAAAACCAGATGGAGAAGGCGAATAAGACTGTGAGTCGCTCTTTTACTCTACTCTCCATATCTCCTCACCCCACGCCAGATAATAAAGCAATCCACCATCCACGCTCTCCCAATCCCCAAAACACACCCGGAATACAAGGACATCTACGGCGCCGTCTATCGTGGCGTCGGGTTCGCGTTGGTGAGTGTCATGTTCCTCTATCTCCTCTTTTCTCTCTGTCTGCCACATTTTACATCAAATTCCGAGCTAACAACTTCCCCATAGCGCGGCGAAATGAAAAAGGTCGGCGGTGGACTTGAAGGCGGTCGAGCGGTTTGTGAAGATACATGTTAATATGTACGTGCCCTCCGAGGTACGGGCTAGTGGTAGCAAAGGGCAGAATAAATCGTGAATGTTGAGTTCCCTGCCTGGTTTCCGGTATGACGATTCCAACTCGCCTTCCACTGAGTGAGTGCGTAGTACGTCCCTGATAAAGTTTGTATTTTTCTGGGCACACCCGCCGACGAACTGGAGGAGCGGCGTCAGCCCGTCCGTAAATTCCCTGTTCTTACTCAGACCTAGGCCAGACGAGTCTGCGTTGCGGATTCTGGGGACGAGGTGTGGTAGAGCGCGGACGACCCAAGGTACTTATGGACGACGCCAAAGTCGGCCTGCGGGCGTCGGAGAGCTTATGCAGCCCGTCCTCGTTATACTTGCACATCTCGGTGGGCGAGCACGCCTTGCAATAATCACGAGTACCCCATTCTAAAACATACTTGGAGCCGTACTTCGTCTGCCCGTAGTTTTTAAACGCGCATGCTTACAACAACATTGAGCCTGATGTATCCACCGTGGCCACCAGTGTCCTGAACGACCCCGCCTTGGGAACGAAAGATCTCTTGAAGCTCCTCGGCCTGGTCCAAGAACAACCTATCGCTCCACATCACTACGAGCAAGATCACGAGCTTGGCCATCGACGCAGCGTTCGACGCAAAGTCGAAGTCCGAGAATCCCTCGATATAGTTGAGGACGTGTTCAGGCAGTGAGCCAGCCAACTTCTTGAACCTGACCGGAACGAGACGTGAGCACGAGGTTGTGCGCCGTTCTGCGTGCCAATACCGTTAGAAGCAAAATAGAGGAGAAATGAAACTAAACTGATGGATCCACAACACGCCGACGCTGCCTACGACGCCAGTCACACAGTATACGCCTCACTTTCACGCACAAAGAATTCCTCAAAAAAAAAGATTATGATAATGATACATACGCGTAGTCTATGGGTACACCAAGCAGGCGCTCAGTAGTGCTGCAGCTCGTCGTGGATCGAGAATCCCAGCCTTCTCTGGGTTTTAGTCGCCTTCCGTCCTCCCGTTTGTCTGACAATCAATGAAAACGAGTCAGTACGAGTATAGGGTACTGAAAAATACGCACCGCTGCTCCTGACACACAAAGCTCTCCGGCGCGCCCTCCCAGTCATCAAGCACATACTTGCCCACGCCCGCGTGTAGCGCATCGCCCTCGCCTGTCCCAAACAAATCCAACGCAAGCTGCGTGTGACTAACGCCCGCGTACGTTGTCACGCACCGCGGGTTCACCAGGATGCGCGCGGGACGGAATACCGAGTTGGGCATAGAGAGGTGCACGGGATCGGACTCGACGAAGGGCGGCTCCTCCACCTGCTCGCCTTCGGTGTCGTCCTCGGGCATCGCGTCGTAGTCCGAGCCCGCGTTCGCGTCCGCGTCAACCGCAGGCCCCGCTGCCGGACGCCGCCCCGCCGCAGCCTGTGCCTGCCCGGCAGCCGCTTCCAGTTGTGCCGCTGCTTCGGGCTCAGGCTGCGGCTCGCGTTCAACCACCGCCGCCCGGCGCCGAATGCGTCGTTCAACCTGGCCAGAATCGTGATTGTTCACCTTGTCGACTTCGTCCATCGAGTCGCGCGCACTGCGCACCCAGAGGTCGCGGCAGAACCATGCCTGGCTACTGTCGAGACACGATGCGTCGGGGTCACGGTTGGGCACGCTCTCCGCGCGACTGAGGTTGTGGAATTCAGTACCGGCGCGATATTCGATACCCTTGTAGTACGACTGGGCGGGGTCCACGACATGCGTGCCCGACTCGCAACAGAAGACCTGGAAAGGAAGATGCTCCGCGTAGCGTGAGGCTCCAAGGTGGTCGCGGGGTGGAACGGCTTCTGCTTTCGAGGAAGACTTGGATTGCCTGAATTGGTCGCCGTCGATGTCGCGTGTGCGCCATCTGCACGCATAAATATAAGAAAGGGTCGGCTAAAATAAAATGCCTAGGACCCACCGATCCGAGAAAATGAAAAAGCCATTGTGTTCTGCCCAGTCCATGCCGCATACCATTGCCGCCTCGTTCACAAAGCTGACCTTGATCGTCTCGAGAATGTCGTTCGGGCACGTAAACCCCTTGAGCCAAACAACGCGACGGAACTGAATACCGCGCTTCTGATGAAGCTCGTGCAGGGGCTCCAGTACAAGATTGCGCATATGCGCCTCCTCGAGCGGGTAGTACGCCGCCGAGGGGTCCGCCGTCATGCCAGGAACGCGGCGTATGCGGAACGGCACACCTAATAGTGTCAAAACAGCCTCGCAGAGGTCCGTGAGTGTTTCTGTAGAGTCCGAAGAGTCGTAGTCTAGCATCGAGACGAAGAGATTATTGGTCCCGAGTCGTTTTGCCATTTGGACGATCACGGCGAGCTGGTCAACGAGGAAATGGTCTGCAGAGTGGATAACGATAGCGATGTAGTACAAGTGGTCCTGCCGCACAAGGTCGTCGTAGGCGGCGTTCTCGTGCTTGTTCTGGCCAAAGGGGCGCGTGAGTGTCGGACACAGGGCCGCGACCCACCCGTTGAGCGACAGCAGCTGGTCGATGGCGCCGACTACGTGCTGCGCATCCATGGCCGAAGTGTCCCTGTTCGCCATGCTACATACAAACCATGAGCGTTGTGCCAGCGAAAAGGAGTAGCATGTAAGACTGACTAGGGCATTTGGAAGCGCTCCCAGTAGTCGTCTTCCCCGTTGCGAATCTCGGTGCCCATGAGCTCGTCTCGCTCGTCCCTGCCCATGCGGGCCTGCAAGAAAGGATGTTTCTGGACATTGAGGGACTTATCTGGGCGAGTTGCGCGCTCGATAAAGTTGTGCTCCTTTATTTGGTGGGAGCCATAGCTCGCCGCCGAGGCCGACGACGACGAGAAGAAGAGCCAGCGCACAACAAAGGCGCAAGCAGCGATGAAAAAGACGCGCGACAGACTTCGCCGACGCAAAGACATCATGGCTGTGAACAGCCGAGTTACGGTCACGGGTACAGATCTACTATACAAAATTAAAAGGTTCCGCTACAGCCAATTAAATCTCGATCGTCCTTCGTCCTCCTCGTCCGCCCCAGGTGACGTCGGATACGTATACACCTCCCGTCGCAACGATGCCGAGCCCACCGAAGTCAACGCGAAGTCTGAGCTCCCTGTCGTGGTGTCCACAAAGGAGGAGAATATCATCCCAGTCGTGTCGGATTCGGACGTCGTAGACCCCGGGACCACTGTCGATACTAATCGCCTCCGCCGGAGGATTAGAAGGAGGACGCGAGAGCACAAAACCGAGTGCAAGACGCGTTGCGGGCTGCGCGAGTTGGTGTTTGTGAGCCTGAAAAGGAGGGGAGAAAAGGTAAACGCACGTTGCAAGCCAATTTGCATACATTGACTTTGTGGAGGTGAGTTATTGCCGCCCAGATAGGGTTACATTTTCACTTACTGGCGCCAGGACAGGTACCATCACGTTTGCAATAGATACAACTGCCGCCATAAGTCACTTCGAAAGAACGCAATTGAAATCTCACTCACTGGTAAGATACACATAGAATAGCATGCCTAAAGAAAATATTAGGACTGCACGACACACAGTTTTCGAATCCCACCCACCATCCTTGTATAGTTTCACTATCCACGGCACTCGCGAACGGCGCACTTGACAACAACAACAGAACAATTAATCACTTGATCCTGGCAGTCAAAATGCTGGGAGCTCACAATCTCGATACGCTTTAACCGCTGTCAAAACCGCAATCGCTGATACGTCGGGGTCAGAGGAGACTTCTTCTGTCAGCGTAGCATAGGCCACACATACCGGTCTCCGAAAGCATTAGCATCAGATAACCAAAAATTAATATCGTCCCTGCGTCTAAAGTACCATATTAACGTCAAGGCGGGAGAGAAAAATTGAGCAGTCTTACGTGCGAGGGTACAGCCCAGGATGTCGGGACTGCTAGGTTCATCTAGGGTGCCATTAACAAACTGAGAGAGAACGGGACATGGACAAACATTGTAAGGAACGGGCTTCCAGGTGCATGAATACCACCGTCGGTACAAAAAGTGACTGTAATGAAAGCGTCTTGATGTGAAGCGCGTTGTCAACGAAGAAAAAACATACCACAGCGAGAATACATAGGAAAATGAGAATACTACGCTTCCGCTCCCAGATTGCATATGTTCGTAGCATCAAGATCCCTGCGCAGATCCGAGTTCATCCCAAACTGTCCGCTTCGAAGGTCCCCATAGCCCTTACCTTCCGAGAGTATAATGCCAAAGACGGAAAGCCCTAGATGACGCCGTTAAATTAATGGTCAAAATTTGAGAGAAAATAAAACACACATCCGACGGCTACATTCCGCATCAGACATTGCTTTAAAAGAATGAGCTTCAAGGAATAAGAAAAGCGAGCGCACACGGACCTCGGCCGATATTCGCGTGAATTTGGCTGGTAGGATGTGTTAGGACTATGATAAGCGACCTGGGGAAGCTGCCTTGCCGGAGAGACTCAAGAATGTGTCGACAAAGGGAAGGTATCGATTCAGCACGAACAAAGCCGTGCTCATGGACCACGGCCGTGGCCAAACGTAGAGTATCTGCGTGCGAAGATCTGATTTTATTCCGCAAGCAGCAGCGAAACGCACCTCTTGGTCGAGTGTGCACAAAAAGTCATACACCTGTAAGCGGCTAAGTTCTGGAGGAACAAGGACTAGAGGAAACCATGATTCAAACAAACCAAAATCGTTGCGCAAGCGCAGAGCGTGCTCGGGACCAGACGGGACTCGAAGGTCTGGGCGGGTAGGGAAGACGTCCGGAAACGAAGGAACAGAAAGTCAGCGCGTCGATTGAGGCATGGTTGCGGGACCTACCGCTGATAGTGACCCCATAAGGCCGCGTTCACCAAAAAAACGAGGGAGGAAAGAGCGAGGAGGGGGACTCTAACGGCTCCCACCCATGGAGTCCGAAGCAAGCCAGAGAAGGGAGAAGAATTCCAATTTCAGCGATCTGCATCATCACTGATTGTCATTTTCAAATGTGAGAGCTCAGGGGCCGGCCCGGTCTGCAGCCGAGCGGTCAAAGCGAAAATTCTCATGAGGTTACCGAGCGTATTTAGGCACACTTTTTTTACGACCATTCGGGAGCAGGCAGAAAGGTTGAAAAAAGCGGGCTAACCTCTTCCAAGTCCTTCTCAGGGCCAGGCGATGCCGGGATGCCACATGGATAACTGTCTGCTTCGAATGGTGGCGTATCGCGACAGCACGATCATTTTTTGTTTCAATTTTCTGCCGACCCGACGGCGACCACGAGTTTAATTTCTTTTTCTATTGCGGTTTGCAGGATTTTCTCACTGGAACAGCAAATACTTGACGACACGGCAACGCTATACATTCATCATGCCAGCACAGAGCTCCAGTCAGTGGACTTGACAAAGTCCGCCCAGGTCCGCGTTGGCCGCGCAAGATGTCGACGACTGGCTTCTGTAGTTTTCCCGGCGTAATCTGACATGCCAACATCAGGGGAGGGAAAAACACCGAAACGCATGAAAACTTCGCACATCCACATTCTTCGTGGTATTTCAAGCTTTCAAGAACCTCCAAGGCCACGCTCGGGGGCAGACCGGTGGCAGTCGTGAAGTCCTCGTCGCTAATGCGGCTGTAAACAATTTTCTTGCCCGTTACTGTTCAAAGAAAATCTGCGCGTTAGAAACGGAACAAGAAACACGGCGCTCACTTTCTGAAAGCTGAGAAATCATATCCCCGATAGTTATATCCTCTCCAGAGGTAAGCACCTCAGACCCTGCGCCGAATTCCGGAGACTCGATAGCCTCCCGCACAAACAGCCCGTAGTCATTTGGAGTGTCGATAACGGGGAGAAGGGTCTGTGGTCCGACTGGCAAGGCAAGTACGTACGTGCCATCCTCCACTTTCTTCGGTTTCATCCCGTTGAGCTTCCAGAAATTAATCGCATACCACCCAGATTGAACATTCACGAAAGGAATTCCAGAGGCACGCCCATATTCTGTTATTTCACCCTTCCCGTTGAAATGGTGGACGTTCGGGTACTTTCCGTTCGAAACTTTAATAATGGACTCGAGACCGGACCAAATGAACAACTTGACGCCGGCTGCTTTCGCTGCGTCTATGATCATCTTGGCCTCGGCTACCTCCTGAACTGACGCGTTACTATTTTTCACACAATGAAAGTGAGTTATAAACACCCACCCTATTGACGTCGAGATGTTCCCAGTAATTCGTGACCAGCTGACAATCGATTAGAACGCACTGTTGGACGTCAGAATACCATATGACCAACAAAGACGATATCGGCTCCTTTGAACACTTCGCGAGCACCAGCGGCGTTGTCACTTGTCAGGGCAACAGCAACCGTCTCGACGCCTCCAGCAGCGAGCTCTCGAGCAGCGGGTTTGGTTACATCGCGTGTAAGGCCGCGGATGCGATATGGTTTGTCAGACTCAGCGAGTGCTTTCACGACGCTGCCGCCTTGGTTTCCGGTGACGCCGACAACGACAACCAGCGGAGCAGAAGTGTTTTGGGTGATTGTCATAGTAGGGATGGGACTTGTTCGGATGTCGATGTTGGCTTCACTTAAATACTCGAGAAAGGCTTTTTAAACGGGCTTCGATGGGTTTCTGTTTCAGTCGCCATAATTTGCAAGCAGGACCGGATTCTTGATACAATGCCTACCTCCGAATCGCTGAACTATAAAGCCAGCAATGGTCCCCGTGGTCACGCACACCGGAAGAGTCCGGCCAAAGGTTTTATATCCTCTATGGGAATGAACACAACAGGCAGAGCAGATTCGCAACGTAAGACAAACCGCAATATCTACCAAATTAGGCACTTGGCGTTTGGTTGTTTGGGTCGCTTTAGCGGCGCACGGTGATGTGTACTAACTTGCATGCGGTTATTAGCCTTTAGTTCGGGGATCCTCTGCCAGTGCCAGTGGGTGTAATTTTAGAAAAAACAGTCGGGTTGCCTGCCAGTGGAGCAAGATGCCGGGTTGTTAGGCACTGTGTTCTTCAAAATGCGAGGAGGGTGGGTTCTTCAAACTCCATGAGTCCATCGCAAAGGTGGTACACACTCTCGCTTGAATAAGAATTAGTTGGTTATTAGTGATTTCCGCCATTTGACTTAAGTTAGCCGACTAAGATTCCCACGCCTTCTTTCATTGATCGTCAATGCCGGCGCCAAGTTCTTTCGTTAGGTCGTATATCAGGTACACCCCTACTACATGCCCACCGGTCCCTGGTAAACGAACCGCTCTCAAGATACTCGATTACTGTCTTGTTCAACATTCTTACTCGTTTTTCCGGTCCCTTGCGCCTCCAAAAAATCTTTACTGTATACCACAACATGTCTTCGGCACCAGCATACTGTTCTTCAATATCCCTGCACCCAGGACTTATTGTGAACTCGCTTGTTTCGTCTTTCAACCGCCCACTCGAACAAGCCAGTCGTCGCCGCCCTGCTCCAAGCCTACTCGTCAGCGATCGGTCGTTGCCACACGCGGAGGGCAGAAGCGCTAGAGTTAACGTGCCCCCGACGCTTCTGTCGTCGCTGCACATGGGATAAATGGAGACCTTTCGAGGATGGAGGAAATGAAGATCAGTAGATGGTCGTCTGCTTTTCCATCTTGCACGACTCTTATTATCATGACTAGAACTTCCACACAACATGCTCATCCTTGATACCACTACCTTCGAGCGCGCGCTCTTCGCCGGCGGACACTGCTCCCCATGATCGATCCACACATCTCCACTCCCGGTAACTCCCAGGCCCGCGGGCACGGCTCGACGCTGAGCCTTGAGAACCTCCTGCGCTCGCTACCCTCGCCGTCCGACCCGCAGTCGCACAATCCCGCGCTGCAGACGCAGGTCCTCGTCCCGGGGCAGTTCCCACAGCCCGGCGCGATGGTCCCCGGCGTCGTCATGCACAACTCGGGCAACGATGTGTTCATGTGTCTCTATGCGCTCCAGCTCCTTCTTGAGCCCGAGGGGACGCAGGCGCCGGCGATACAGAAGAAGGCTGCGCGGCCGGTGTCGTTTGCACCAGGAATGAATGGTAGCATGAATGGGATGGGGATGAACGGTGGGGGGTTGTCGCCGTCAGGGCTGGTGGGCGACTTTGCGCAGCTGTATATGCATGTGCGGCCCGGGTCGACGTCGCCTGGTCCTGGGAAGGGCTCGATGCTTTCTGTGCCCCAATCGCCCAGCAAGCATGCGCACGGGAATGGCCATGGCAATGGTAGCGGGCAGGGACGCCGGGAAGGAGCTCGAGGAGGCTGAGCGCGATGCCAAGCGGGGACGGGTGGTCGAGTGTGCGCTGCGGCTAACTTCCGCCATTGCTACCTAAGAGACGAAAGAGAACGAGGACAGAGTGCCGTTGGACACTTTTTTGGGTATGATACTTTTGTTGCTGCACTGGACCTGATTGACTTGCACTATCTTCTTGCTTCACCAATACCTAATCAAACATACTCTCGCATCCTAGATACATGTTGACCCATTCGTATTAATTATTACCTAGTTAGTTTCTTGTACGGTTGGTTTAATGAAGGACGTTTTTTGTAGAAGAATACCAAGTCGATCTCAACGGTCGAAACTCGCTGTTACTGGGCCGTCCTGCCCCCGACGGATCAGCGATCACGATCTTCGACGTGGATCACGAAAATCCCTTTGTCTTTCTCCTTATCTCGTTGTCTGCCCTCTCGCTTGCTCGTTTTCGACGCGTTGGACGCGTCTCTTCGCCTGGCGCGTCGCGACGCGTCTGTTTTGGCGTGTTTGTACCACCAAATAAACAAAGTATATAAGCCAATTCGCGGTTCGCATTCCCCAATTGACTCTTGCTTTCGCATTTGTCATTCTTACGTGCACTTGCTCCCAGCTCACAAGCTCAAGCATCTTCACATTCTTCATATCCTCTCACCGTCGCATCTTGCACGATGTTCACCCGCCTTCGCCGCGTCTTCTTCCCCGTCGTCCTCCTCCTCCTCTCCTTCCTCTCCCTCACTCTCAAGGCCATCCGGCCGGCCCCGATCCAGTTCGAGCCACAAACATACTCTGAATATCGCGATGACTTATTGAAGGACGCGTTCGCCGGACTCCAGGCGGTCGACGGCACACTCGGGTTTTGGTCCCTGGTCGCGGTCGATGCGTTCTATCCAAGACACACAGATGCCGTCTTCTTCAACGACGAGTTCGAGGACGACAGCGACGATGCACCCTTTGGCCCGGCTGCACCTACGTCCCCAGTGCGCGAGTGCCCAGCTCGTTTCTTCTTCGACTACGAACCTGTCGCATACGACGATATCAACATTGTGCTTGCTGGTCAACTCTCCGAGGCACTCGACCACACCGCTTTCAACGATGAGGCTCGCATCATGCTTGCGATTCCCCAGTCGTCCCGGCCTTCCACGGACCCCGCGTTTATCATCCTGGGCTACGTGCTGCTGGGCTGCGTTCTCGGAGTGTATATCTCCCCTGGCCGCTGTCCTGCTTATGCTCAAGTGGGTGTTGGCGCCTTCGTCGACCTCGCTGTGCACAGTATGTCGTACAGTGTTTGCCACAGAGACTTTATTCATCCTTTTGCAGGTTGCGCCGCAGATTCTATGCAAACCAGGACGTTTTCCATGGGCTACCCCGCTGCGCCGCATACCAAGGTTCACGCCGACCCTGGACGCCGTCGACGAGGAACCTTTGGTGTGTCTTCTTTTTCTCGCGTACTACCCTCCCTTGCTGATAACCTTCATAGACTGCTAGCGAGGCCTATATCCACACCCTCACCGAAAAACTTTCAGCACCTTCGAGCCACGCTGAAGTCGACGTCGTCGAGAGTTCTATGGAGCTGCCGGTCAAGCCACCGAGTCTGTCGCTGTCGCCGTTCCCCTGGATTGAGCCCACATCGTCATTCAAGACACCCAGCACGGTTCTCTACGAGACCCTGGCACCCAATCCATCGCCAATCCACGAGACCCCAGCGACCTTCAGATCCGGTACCATCCTCTGTGAGACCCCGCTGGCTTCGACTTCCCGGCGGGCTCCGTCGACGCCCAGTTCGATTATCTATCCAACTCCGATAGCTCCGATAGCTTGCAACTCTTTTGCTCTCCACCGCTCACCAGAGCATTTGTATTACTGAGCCCGATACTGGCTCGGTGGATCTGACCTCGAGCGGCTTTGGTTTCGATGACGAGAGGGGGATCGTGGCTCTGCGCAGTTACCATGAACTGCGCAACGAAGCGGAGGATACTGTGGCGGAAAGCAGGCGGATCTGGCCAGATACGCCATTTAGCTTGTACGCGCTGCAGGGTATGTCGTTTTCCCTTCCGTGTTTGAGGGTACTGACTAGTTGAAAGCATTCTCGCTCCCCAAGAACCCCGAAGGCATGCAAACGTTCCTCCAGCACTCTGTCCAGTCCTTCGGTCACTTGCCGCCTGAACTCCGGCCTCGCAGAGTGCGCTCGCATGTCCAGTCCCGTGCTTCTCCTTATCTCTCGCGCCAAGCTCATACTACTGTGTTTCCCGAGCAGCAGCAGCATCCGTCAACCGCGGAGCTCCACCGTACTTTTGCTACCAACAACGCGCTGCCGGCGGTCGAGGTCAATTCCAACGTCGACGTTTATGAGACGAGCCCGGCGCCGCCCTCTTCTGTTGCGCATTCAACGGGCTCCATTGGTCGTCCTGCGGCCTTCCGCACTAACTTCTCGTTTCGCAATCGCGTAGGCTACCCTCAAGCCTCCGTCGGGCCCAGTCCGTTATACGCGACGCCGATGTAGAACCGATTCGTCAGACCGTGCGACCATCAAGCGCTCCATCGGTACCCTGTTAAAAAGCTCTCTGGCGTTTGGTAGATCGAGTTTTCAAGAAGTCCCATCTGTCCTGCAATCACTCAAACCATCAGCTACGCAACGCAACTGGCCCATGCTCGTCTCCAGATCATTACAACCCACAACCCCATAGCCGCCTCTGCTGTATCGCAAATACCCGAACGCACCGTTCTCGTTTCACTATCCACAACATTCAATCAAGTCGCAGGCTCACCAACCATCTTTCACCGCAACCGTCTTCGCCAGCAATCGGTCTCTACCACGAGGAGGACAGAAGCGCCGGGGTTAACGTGCCCCCGACGCTTCTGTCCTTCGCGTCGCCCGAGTCGGAGAGGCAGACGTGCCTCTCCAGCCCGGGCGTCCGTGGGTCACCCGCCCAGGTCAGAGAAGCAGACGTGCTGCTCTGACTTGGGCAGGTGGCATTGACCGGTTTGTTGACAGGAACGCGGAACGGCTGGCAGCGACCATAGCGGGATGGACATCAATGGCGGCACGTCTCGAGGCGATACGGGTCTTACTATTTTCTCTGCATGGAACGCGGACGGCGACGGGTCAAATAACGCTGGGAGTGCGCGTCGCGAAGTCTTTTTTCAAAATTATTCCCCTCCTCAATCTCCGGGCTGCGCTTGCCCGACGACCATCTTTGCTTCATCTCCTTTCCTTATCATCTCCTCCTCTGTACTCAGATTATCTCTCACTGTACTACCACCATGCAATTGCTCCCTTAGACATGTATCGACCTCGTGCTTCATATATTTCCTTCCTCTCGATTTTTCTTTTCTTTTTTCTGTATGTATTTATGGCTTGTGTGCACTTGTACTGTAGAATATAGAATTTGCTTGCTTGCGTTAATGAACTGAACGAGCGAATAGAATCGTCGTTGTAGTTGTGCGTTTACAAAAAAGTATTCAAAAGTTGATTGGATGGTCTGTGCGTGGGAACTAAAGTGTACGATCACTCTTTTCTGTGATCCACACGCGCCTTCGCTCTCCAACTGCGAGTCTTGCGCCAGACCGAAGCAGTGCTCGTTCGCCACCCGGTTCTTCTTTACCCATCGGCCCTTACTTGTGGTTATCCTGGTTGGAGACTTGAAAACGAGCCCAAAATTCCAGCCCTATCTCTTTCTCGAGCTATTTCACACTAAGGCGAAGGAATACTATTACCTTGCATGCACTGGTAGCCTTTAGCGACATCGGACAGTCACATATTCTCCTGAATCCCCCCTCGAGTCATCAGTTATCTTCCCCGATGGCTTCGGCAGTTCCTAATCACGATTCGAGTGCTACACCTGCGCCTGCAGGACCACCTCCGATAAACCTGGCGGGCGTGGATCTCGCACAGCTCCAGGCCAATGGCATGCAGGCACTCCCCGGGCTGGATCCGAACCAGCTCATGAACCTCTTAAGGCACTTGCCCCACGTATTTACTCAAGTGCGTTGATTCTCCAATTGCATTTCTTCGACCCCCTTGTCTGTGCGTGCCTCTGGACTACGGGTCCGCGGTGCTTCATTGTGTTTCTCGCCTCGATTCCCGAATTTTGCGCGCCGTGCACGCCCACACGTGATCGTTCTATGCTCATCACGCCTCTGCGTTGAGCACGCCGCCCTCACATGACGTCTGCGAGTATCTACTGGCGGTGGGGAGTTTGCGCTCAGAGCTCAACGAGCGGTCAAGCGAGTCTGCGGCGCTTGCACTTAATTTTCTTCCAATTGCTTTATTCGAGCTTGGGGTTGAGTGGGGGCAGCACGCCGAGAAGCGAAGATTGAACCAGGCGTGTGCGCCTGCCGTCTTTCTTAACCACTCATGAAGCAGCCTCTGGTTATTTTCCTCCTCACCTCTTTTTTAGCAACTCGCGGACGGAACGCTCAAGGAAGACGCTGCGCAGACGCTTTCGAACCTCTCCCAGTTCATGCAAGGCGCTACCGGGCCTGGTGGCTTTCGCGTAAGCGACCCAGGCCCGTCGTCTCATCCGAACGGGCCTCCCAGCGCCGACCACCTCGTACACGTTTTGCCGCCGCTCGGCATGCCGATTCCTCCGGCGGCGCCTGCAGGTGCAGAAAGCGGTGACGGCGAAGATGACGGGGAGTACCTCGACAAGCATGACGGCGCGGAGACCCCGGCTCGCAAAGGCGCGGGCGGGGGGCAAGGGGCGTGGTCGGGGCGGCGCGACGATGGGCAGTGACGAGTGGGCGCGCCAGCGAAAGGATAATCATGTTCGTCCTTCGAGTTTCTTGTCTCATCTTGACCGGCACTAAAGTTTTGAATACAGAAAGAAGTCGAGCGCCGGCGGCGCGGGAACATCAACGAGGGGATCGACGAGCTGGGGCGCATCGTGCCGAACGGCTCGGGCGAGAAGGCCAAGGGCGCGATCCTCTCGCGCGCGGTTCAGTACATCCACCACCTCAAAGAGAACGAGGCGCGCAACATTGAAAAGTGGACGCTCGAGAAGTTGCTCATGGACCAGGCGATGGGGGACCTCCAGGTGCAACTCGACGAGATCCGCAGGATGTGGGAAGAGGAGCGAATGCAGCGCCAGCGCGCGGAGCAGGAGCTCGAGACGCTGCGCGGGAACACGGCGGCATCTGGTAGCGCAGAGAAGCGCAATAATCCTGATGCAGAAAGTGGCGATGGCAAGCGGCAAAGAACCGAATGATGCCCCTTCCTCTGTGCTTTTCTTTCTTCTTCTGTATATTAGCTGACGGTGTATTTTTCGCGAATGCAAAGTCAATTGGAGCAGAACGAGTTCAGAGCAGAAGCGAGCGCGATTGACGAATTTACCTGACGCTCAATTCCAAGCTCGCGAAAGATCCTATTGAACTAAACCCACGCCAACAAGAGGTTTTCCGGGAACTTTGTTGCGGCTGATAGAATTCTTCTTTCCTTTCGCAAAGTAATGGCAGCAAACCTCCAGGTATTATTGGTATGATTGGCAATTTTTCTACCAGGTGGGTAGATGAAACGGTTTCAATTTTAAGGATTTATATTCATTACTCCGCGCCGCAGCGACGCTATTAGGAGGCTCTCGCAGATGGCCAATCGAATGAATACACGAGTAAAGACTTGGGAAGACGGAACCGCGGATGGATGGGATGATGGATCCACGGATGTACGGATGGACGAGGGAACGAATGAACGGTGCGACAGTCGAGGCGCATATCTACACTGAATCCCATTTCAGAACAGCGACAGCCCAAACTGCTGGCGTCCAGATGACGAAGAGCACCGGATATGAAAGAGACCGAACCGGGGAAACAAGTCAAACGGGGCGAATGTACGTGGAAGGACGCCTCGGCTGTCGGCGCGTCGCCAATAAAGTGGATTAGAAGAGGGAGTCACACTCTTCCCGAATGCAAACGGAACGGCGGAATCCCGAGGATGGACGGATGGGCGGATGAATGGGACCCTGCCTCGCAAGTACGTTCAAACTGCACTCGTCAATTGCTAACTAATCATTCTTATCCAATTTCGTCATTCGTCGCAGGCGATGCAGGGCTAAATGTGTGGTGGAATCGTCTCCGGAGGTACCGAAAGCCAACGAAGAAGAAGAATCTAACGCAAGAGTGCTCACTTTGTGGGTGTCGGTGAGCAGAGGCCATGTTTACTCCATTTGGTTACTTGACGACGATTGCCATTTCTTGGCGATCAGACCAAGTTCGGACTCGATCACATGTAGATCACCTTTGGATCTTGCGGTGAATGTGCTGCACCGTGCCTCCATGTGTCGACCATCACAGCAATGCTATCGGCTACTCGCGAGCGCCAAACGCTCTTGCACTGAGCAAGATACACAGTTTCAAGATGATACTTAAGCCAAGTCGCGTCTTGCTGTTCCCAATTCCTTTTCAGCTTCTCCAGTGCGCCATCCAGCATGCGCTTTCAGACTTTCTTCGGGGTCCTCCTGGTCGTGGCGCATCATGTCTCCGCTGCCCTCCCTGCCTGCGAGGATACGTCCACCGCCGAATACGACTACATTGGTTAGTCCACGCCTAGCGTGCATCGATTTCGTCCTTAATTTTTGCGTAGTCGTCGGCGCAGGGGCCGGAGGTGGCCCCTTGGCATCTAGACTTGCCATTAATGGTTTCAAAGTCCTTCTAATGGATGCCGGCCACTACGTTTTTAACGACAACACCACCATTCCGCTCTACCTTGCACGCTCGAACGAGGACCCGCAGATGGCGCTCGACTACGAGGTCGCACACTACCCTCCAGGCGGCCAAGCGAACGTAACGATGTGGTATCCGCGCGGCTCTGCCCTCGGTGGTTCGACCGTCATGAACGCGCTGATTCACCTCCGGCCGCACAATTACGATTTGGACAAGATGGCGAGCGAGCTGAAGGACAACAGTTGGTCCGCGTCGTCGATGCGAAAGTATCTTACGGACAAGATTGAGAATAACTTGTATATTCCGAAGATTATTGGCCAATTCCTTAGCTGTGCGTCCGTCCGTCTTGGTATTTTCATTCCAAATATTTATACCTTGTGGGTAGACGGTTACGGCGGCTGGCTCAGCACCGACTTCCCCCCGCTCAACCTTCTGCTTTCGCTCAAGTATGTTTCGCCCCGCTTCCTTTTTCTCGTTGCTCACATTCTTCTTTTCAGCAACCTCGACCTCCAGCTGCTCGACATTCTTACCAGCATCATCACCGCCGTCACCCCAGTCGCCGGCACAGACTACAACGGCGACCCTTCAAACGACGGTGTCGAGGGCGGCGCAGCCGTCATCCTCACCAAGGACGCCGCACACAACCGCTCCTCCGTCAGGGATCACATCATCGCGACCCAAGCTGCCTTCCCGAAGAACCTCATCCTTCAAACCGACACCATGGCCACTAAGATCCTCACCTGCGCCGGTACTGGAGGCGAGCCCGTGGCGTACGGCGTCGAGGCTGCGAGTGGTCAGGCGCTGATCCCGGTGCATCGGCAGTTTGCGGGCAAGCCCGCCGGGGGCCTTGAGACGACAGTATTCAAGGCGAAGAGGGAGGTCATTGTGAGCGCAGGGACGTTCCAGACGCCGCAGCTGCTTATGGTGCGTTCTACTTCCTCTCCCTTACGACGTTGCGCATAAAAATTCTAATTTTTATGTCGTTACAGCTCTCCGGCATCGGCCCCGCCGCCCAGCTCTCCGCCCACAACATCTCCGTCGTCAAGGACGCCCCCGGAGTGGGCACGAACCTGCAGGACCGCATCGAAATGACCGTCATCTGGCAGCTGAAGCAAAACTACACTCTGTTCCAGGGGTGCACGTTCCAGGATAATAAGGCCAGCGACCCTTGCTTGAAGGAGTGGATCGAAGGCGGGCACGAGAATGTTTACTCCTCGGGTACGTCGCTCAGATGTCTATCTCCCACCATGAAGCGATTGCTAACTTGGGTGGGCAGGACCGGCTGTATGGGCTTACGCATCCAAGTCAGACCCTTCTCTGGAATACCTCGATATGTGGTCGATGTGGGGCCCCGGCGCGTTCCGTGGATACTTCAGGGGCTACCCGACGATCCTCGCGGAGGAGGCGAAGAATCACTTCAACAATGTCCTCCTCAAGGGGCGTACTACGTCGAAGGGGCTGGGTGCGCCTTACAGGCAGTGATCCCCAGGACCTTCTCGACATCAACAAGAACCAGTTCCAGACGACCGAGGACCTCCACGACCTGCAGGTCATGGTCGATGCCATCAAAAAGACGCGCGCGCTCTGGGCGGCCAAGTCTGGCATGAACAGCAACTCGATCCGCGAGACGTGGCCGGGGCCCGACGTGCAGACGGACGACCAACTGAAGGACTTTGTGACGAAGAACGCGTGGGGGCACCACGTGTGCTGCACGGCGGCGATTGGGGCAGACGGTGACGCGAACGCGGTGCTCGACAAGGACTTTAAGGTGCGGGGAGTCGGGAATTTGCGCGTGGTGGATGCCAGTGCGTTCCCGTGGATTCCGGGTGCGTTTTCTCCACCTTTTTTCACAACGCAATTTAGCTGACCTTCTTAGGATTCTTCATGACGACTGCGATCTACCAGATCAGCGAGAAGGCGGCGGACGCGGTCATTGCGAACGCAAAAAAGAAATAGTCCTCAAATTGGACCGTCTCTTGGAGTTGATGGCATAGATGCTTTGATAACTTATTTCACTTCACTTCACGGACTCAGACTTAGACGCAATAGTACAATTTTTTCGGGACAGGAAGTGAGTTCGTCTTGAGCTCACACGCAATCGCAATAAGTTCTCTGTTGATGAGGCCATGGATGCGATGAATTGCGCAAGGTTACATCCGAGTCATGCAATCTCTGTGATGGATCCAGATGCACGGCAAGTTTGCAACATGCGCCTCATGTGGCAGAGGATAAGATCCAGTTGTAGAGCTCAATTCGCCGAAACGCCGAGGACTGTTCGACGGTTACCGAGAAACAAAACCTGCCAGCGTCAGAATGGAAATGCTCCGAAAATTAGATGGAGAATAAGAAAAGTGAGTGGAGATATGGCGAAGAATGAACTTTTCAGAGCTGCATTTTGCCGAGGACGCGTCGCTCGGGACCAAGAACGATCTTGGTTACCACATGCGGATGCTCGCGAACAGCCACAATCGCTGTTCTCCGTCACCATCATCGCGTCGCGGAACCAAGATGAATGCGAAAATCATATGCCAGCGCAACTTGCACTTGCAATACGCATGTTTATCACCTCCCGAAGCGCATGGTTGCGCTTTTGTTAGCTCTGTCCTTATCTTTGCGTCAAACACCGGTCTGCCAGGAAACTCTTAATGTCTGCATTCGCGGTGTCGCGTTTTTCCATTCAACTCTTAGCCTCTTGGATCCCCGTTCTTGCCTAGGACGATGGCCTATATCATTATACCCCAGTGGTGGAATGTAAGTCTTGACGGTTGTTATTGGTGTTCTGAATCAAGCTCATTGCGTTGTAGCTGCCCTTGTACGTCGCGCTGATTTACCTCGGCGCGACTCGTACCCAGCTCTCGACGCATAACCTCTATGATACCTATCTTCCGGGTGAGTTCCCCGTCAGCACTTGCAATGGCATAAATACAGGTCAGTCGCCGTGTCGAATTTTCAGCTACCCAAATAATTGACAACGAATTTAACCTGGATAGCTGCACGGACGCTGAATGGTCTGTGCAACAACCTCGACACGCCGGGAATGGGGGCTGTCGGAACACGCTTTGCGCGCTTTGTGCCCATCAACGTGACATGGGGCGAGACGGACGACAAGCTGTATACGCCCAACCCGCGTAAGATTAGCCAGGAGCTTTTCAAACGCAAATCCTTCACCCCCGCCACTTCCATAAACCTTCTCGCAGCGGGTAGATTATACCTACAATTTTTTGTTTGAGGCTCATACATATTTACTACAGCCTGGATTCAATTTCAAACGCATGACTGGTTTAGCCATGGTCCCGTCAACGACCCGAACAACCTCATGGTCTTCCCCCTCCCGCCGAATGACCCTCTCCTCGCTGCCGGCCAAACCAACATGACCTTACGCCGCACGCTGAAAGAGACGCACGGCACCAGCCGTCCCGCCACATATAATAATATCAATACTCACTGGTGGGACCTCTCCCAAGTCTATGGCGTCGACGAGACCGTTCACGCCAAGCTCCGGTCTGGCGTCGACGGCAAGCTGATTGTTGCTGATGACGGCTTGCTACCGGTTGGCGCCGATGGTCTCGATGTGACGGGCTTCAACGATAATTGGTGGGCGGGCCTCAGTATGCTCCATAATATCTGGACGAAGGAGCATAATTTAGTGTGTGATATGTTCAAGAAGAGGTTGGTGTCTTTCTCTTTCTCCCATAGAGAGCGATCTGATCTTCTGTTTTCTTTTTTGTAGTAACCCGACCTGGACCGACCAACAACTTTTCGATCACGCACGTCTTGTCACCACCGCACTCAACGCGAAAATCCACACCGTTGAGTGGACGCCCGCGCTACTGCAGGACGAGATTCTGCAACGGGCAATGAATACGAACTGGTACGGGCTCGCGCCCGACTGGCTGCAGACCATCCCCGACATCTTCAGCCAGGAGATCGCCGAGGCGTGGTTCGGTGCGTACCTTTCTTACTTTTTCCCCCTTTTTGATTCCCAATATCCGTTGCAGGCATCATTGGCGGTAAGCCCGATTTCGCCGGCGTCGCATTCGCACATAGCGAGGAGTTTGTGAGCGTTTACCGCTTCCACTCGCTCCTCCGGGACAACATCACCATCCGCAACCACGTCGATGGCAAATACACCGCGAATACGTACAACATATCGGAGTATGCCTTCCGCGGGGCCCAGTCGGTTATCCGAGGAAACAACTTCAGCGATGTGGTGTACACCTTCGGGACGGATTATCCTGGAGCTCTGGTACGCCTTCGCCTCTTTTATTCCCTTCTCCCTGATTAATTCTCTCCTGCATAGATCCTGGGTAATTATCCCGCGGAGATGATGTCTCTCAATAAGCCGGGGGCTCCATATACGATGGATATGGGCGGTGAGTCAAATTTGGAGCTTATCTTGAGCAAAAACTGAAAGCTCATTCAGCAATCGACGTCTTGCGTGATCGCGAGCGAGGCGTCCCGCGCTACAACGAGTTCCGCCGACTCTTCTCGCTCATTCCCGCCAAAAAAATGGACGATATCTCAGACGACCCCGCCGCCGTCGCGTCTTTGCGCGCCATATACGGCGAGGACGTCGAGGCGGTCGATCTGCTTGCGGGAAGTCTGGCGGAAAGCCCACGGGCGACCGGATTTGCGTTCAGCAATACCCAGTTCCAAGCGTTTATCCTTGCTGCGTCGAGGAGATTGATGACGGATCGCTTCTTCACGACGGATTACACTGCAGTTATTGTAAGTCCCGTCTCGAATTTATTCCAGAGGATTGTGTGTTGATGAAGACTCCCGCAGTACACGCAGGAAGGCCTAGACTACATCGACAAATCAGATTTCCGGGCTGTTATTGGGCGTACGGTCCCCGAGCTGAACGCCTCCGCACACTCGGTCGATAATGCGTTCAAACCGTGGGTTGTGCCCTCGTGAAATGCGTTCACCACAACCTTTATCATTATTTACGACTCTTCAGTGGCAGTATCTAGACAGATTACCGTTCAGGGTAATAGATAGATGCACATGAGCTGTATTTTTATTGTTCACCCTCCGCCTCCTGGGCTAAATTATAAGCCCTTGCCATATTTGGAACCGAGCGTTGAGTTCCCAATTTGCTTGCTGTTCACGTGAACGATGGCAGACCCTTCTCGCCCTCTCTCGCCGTCCTCTCACCGAGCGTCATGCTGCTCAGAGCTCTTCTTCTCCAAGTTGACCATACTCAGAATCCTAGAAGCTACTTGTGACAGACTGTGAACGACCGCCCGGAAGCTTGGGAACACAAACTGCCGAGCTTGTATACGGTGAACAGTTTCAGCCTCGACCCCAGCAACGAGTCCGACAGTTACTTTGCGCGTAGCGTCCCTCATGATCCGTGAACAGGCCCACATAGGCCCACATCCACCGTCCATGCAGATCCACGCGAGCGGCCAATGACGACCATCAACCGCCCATGCTGCTCAGGATCACAAGAACAAGAGAAGAGTTCCCTGTCATTGCCCCGCATTATACGTTATAATAAGTGGCTGCACGACTTATCTGATGCTTTTGCCCATTCCCTCCCTTCATTATGCGGTTTTCGCTGGGTAAAGCTATCGGCCTTTGTCTCTGTCTGGCGGCGACCGCGGTAAATGCCGCGCGTCTGACGCGACGCGACGTCCCGGCCTGGACGGGCCCCCTCAGCACTCGTGGACGCTATGTTGTCGACGCCAATGGGAACCGCTTCCGCCTCCAGGGCGGCAACTGGCACGGTGCAAGCGGGACGTACACGGGCTCTGGCGATATCAACGACGACGCGAACCACCATGCCGGCGAAAATGCGTAAGAGATCCTCTTCCGTCTCTCCTCCAAACCTCATACCGTCTTGGTGCAGCCACACGATGCCTCTGGGGCTGCAATACGTCCCGATCGACCAAATCATCGACAGCTTCGTCGAGATGGGTATCAACACCATCCGCCTGCAGTTTTCGAACCAGATGATCCACGATACGACCCCTATCCAAGACGCCTGGGTGGCCGCGAACCCGCAATTCAAGGGCATGACTCCGCTACAGGTTTACGACGCTGTTATCAAGGCGCTCACGGACCGCGGTATCGCCGTCATTGTGAATAACCAGTGGGTTACTTCGTAAATGTGTATTCGGTCCCATTTCTGACTTGAACTTCAGCACCAACACGAGTATCTGGTGCTGTGGTATCGGTAGGACTATAACCCATGCTTCCTTCTGTTTCTGAAAGACTTCCTCATAGATGGCAATGAGCGTTGGAACGAGTCGCAGGACATCAATACCTGGATCAGTGACTGGCTCTTTGTTGTTAACCGCTACAAGTCGAATAAACGCGTGGTGGGCGCTGATTTATACAACGAGGTGCGTCGTGGCGCGATTATATATTATTTTTGTGTCCGACACCTTCACAGGTCCGCCGCGACGTCCTGACTGATCCTGACTGGGGCAATGGGGACAACGCAGACTGGCAAAGCGCCTCGCAGCAAGCGGCCGACCAGATACAGCAAGCAAATCCGGATATCCTCATCATCGTCGAGGGCATCAACTGGATCGGAATCCCAGTCGACGGCTTTCCGCACAGCCGACCGACGCTCACTCCCGTGTCGGGCCTCTCGCACACCCTCCTCGTTTCGCACAAACTCATCTACTCTGCCCACTTTTACTCGTACACCGGCCCCAACCACAGCGGCGCGACGGGTATTGGGGAGACCTCCGATCCTCGTTACCGCGATCTTAGCCGCACCGACCTCTTCAACGTCATGACCAGCTCCGCTTCCTACGTCGCGCTTAACAGCCAGATGCATTACACCGCGCCGGTGTGGATGAGCGAGTTCGGCGTTGCCGGACGGGGGAACACCCTCGCCTCCGATCTCGCATGGTTCCAGAACTACGTCGACTTCCTCGTGCAGACTGACGCGGACTTTGCCTTCTGGCCGCTCGTCGGCTACCTCAACAACGGGTCGGGCAACGGCTGGGCGCTGATGAACTGGGACGTGAACGGGAAGCGCACGGGCCCTCTTTGACGGGGACGACTGGCGCGCGCCGATTTGGAACGAGCTCATCGGCGCGACGGGCGCGACGGGCCAGATCGCGTCCGTGCCCGAGTGGAAGCAGCTGCACCTCGACCACGGCGACTTTACACAGTCGCTCTCGGTACGCCAAAACAACGGCGACTGGGACAGCGGCGCGTCCAAGGCGGTGTGCCCCGACAACCTGCGTCTCATCGGGCTCTCGCACGGCTCGACGCGCGGGCTTTGCACGGACGTCACCTACGGCAGCCTGTGGTCGAGCGACCGCGCCATTGAGGTCGTCTTTGACGAGCGGCACGTAACCAACGACTGGGCGAGCGGGTACACCAAGTACACCTGCCCCGCAAACTACTTTGTGACGGGTTGGGCGATTCGCGGCGCCAAGGTGTCGACTGTGATGTGTGCCAAGGCGTCGCGCTCGCTCGGCACGAACGGGCGCACGGTGTGGTTTGACCAGAACGATAACCGCGCGGACCAGCTAGGTGGGGACTTTGCTGTTGGGCAGCTCAAGGGCAGCTGTGCAACGAATGAGTATATCGGGGGAGTGGCGTTTACGACGAGAATCGGGAGCAATGGCGCTCCTGCGTCAATCTATTGCGTGTCATGACAGTAGCAAAAATTGGAATTATACCCGGGTTTCTTATTGGCTTGCATAGTATGTTCCTCGCTCAAGTTAATGGTAAGGTACAAGGTTCGGAAACAAATAATTCACTTGTCATTCTCTGTAAGTACTGTATACCTACCTAGGCGGAAGAGAAAAAGGACGCATCGTACACTACATACACATTAACCAGGAATACGGAATACCGCACCGTACATCTATCTGTAAGAGTCCGAGAGTGTACAGTGGGAGGGAGAGCTTTAGCTATACTTAGCTACTTGACCTTTAAGATGCACCAGGAGAGAGAGAGAGTACCAGTAGCAACGGAGGGGAGAGTAGGCACGGGGGCACGGCAGTAGCTAGCGGGGAGATAGAGGAGGGACGTGCACCGCGCCGCGGGCATGCCGCCTTCCTATGCCTACTCCTCGTCCTTCAACTCGTCCTTCTGTGCGCTGAGATGCGGGTCAATCGCATCCCCACTCTGCTCATCCTCCCCGTCCTCGCCCTCGCCCTCCGCCCCATTCGGGTACTCTGCGCCGTTGGGATTGGGGAAGGCGCTGGGGTCCTGACCGTGGAAGGGTGCGGGGACGATGACGGCGCGCTGGAAGCGGCCGCGGAAATCGTCTGCGGCGCCGGGGGGCGGGGGGCCGGGGTAGCCTTGCGGCGGTGGGGGCCCGGGGAAGGGCGGTTGGCCCGCGGTGGGCATGGAGATGGGGGCGCCGGGGGGCTGGAAGCCGTCGGGGTGGTCGTAGCGTATGCCGCGGCGCTGCAGCCCAAGTTAATATCAGAGGAATGAAATAAGAAAGGAGACATACGCCCTGATCCCAGCGGTCCCACGCTTCTGCAATGACGGGCTCGAGCGAGGCGAGCTCGTCGTTGGTCATGTTGAGCGTACGGAGGAGGTGCTGCTTCAGCAACGGGGCGCAGGAGAACGAGAGCAGGAGAGTAGTTGCAAACGTCTGTCCGCCGTGTGCCGGACCCTGCGGAAATGGCGGCTCGCCCGGCGCGGGGCCTCCCTGCTGCTGTGCGGCGGCGTGCTGCTGTTGTGCGGCCTGCACGAGAAGATGCTGGTGCGCCTGCTGCGTTGCGAGGTCGTGCGGCAGGACCTGCTGGTACTGGCCGTCTGCGCCGACCCGATAATGGACTTCCTCCATGCCCGGCCCACCGCCCATGATGTCGTTGCCCATGTCGAGCCCGAGCTCGCGCATCTTGCGCTGCTTGACGAGCTGGCGGTGCTTGCGTTGGCGCTCGCGGGCGGCGGCGCGGACACGCTCGCGGCGGGCCTGCTCGTCAGGGGAGAGCTCGGAGTCATGCTGGGGCGCGTGGGCGGGTGGTTGCGGGAGGTAGTCGGGGGTTTGCGGGTGGGCGCCGTACGCGTCGTGGACGGGGGGACTGGGGAAGGGCATGGGCGGGGGCCCAAGACCAGAGGCGGCCCTGTCACGCTCGCGCTTGCGACGCTGGCGTTCTGCAGCTTTTTCGCGCTTGAGACGCTGGCTGGGGGTCTCGTTCTCCCGTGGCCGTTTGCGGGGACTGTCTTTCTCCATCACGAGAGCTGTGACCTACGCGCCAGTCACTGAGAGGGTCACTGTGACGGTCAAGAGCACAGAACGACCTGGCGGGAATACGAAACAAGCACAAACAATTCAACCACAAGACTCGACAACTGGAACTCATCTCCTGGAACTCACCTCGTGCTCCATCTTTTTTTCTCGTATGATGGCGGTCATCGGTAGCTGGATCGAGCACAGAGCCTTAATATCGTTGCACTAAACTCGACCCGGGGTTCCGATTCCCCTTAATGCATGAAGTACTCGCGGTAATTTCTCAAGACATGCGATACAAACGGCTTGCTACGCTTTTCCACGTTTAGTTCTTTTTCAAGTTGCTGGGAAAGAAAGATGAAATCTACGTGCCTCCTTTTTGAACCGCGGATACGGGGTTGAGCCCAGTCACTGAGGCCACCGGAAACAGCATCGAAGGTGATAAACAGACCCACTTCTACATAATCTCTTTCAGTGTAACTCAACTCCCAGCGGCTCCAGCGGGAGCGGCTTTGCCTCCAACCAGCTCCCGATATCATCAAGTTTGCGATTCGTCAACCCATCTTCAACGCCAACATTAAGGTGTTCCTGCAGCATCTGCACCGCTCTTTTCATTTTCGACAGTGCTGTAGGATTGTCCAACCAAGGGAGTTGGGGGTCATTAAACAAAGGTGAGTTGATGGTAGCGTTCAATAGACGTGAGTGGTCCGGCGTGATATCAGCAGTGTCAGCCAAACTGCTAATTGCGACGGCGAAGCCCTCTTGATTGTCGCGATGTGCAGGACGGGATACGAAGAGATTGGCCGAAAGACTTTCAAAGGTTTCCACGGCATTGTAGGGTAGTTCTGGAGCGTCGGCGGAACAAGCCTGCAAAAATTCGGATGTAATCGCGAATCGCGCCTCCTCCATCCTCCTGTCCAGGCGCGGAAGCAATTCAGTCACCGTGCCGACCGCAGCGAGAGCCTGTTCTCGCCATTCTGTATACGCATGGTATGTTTGAATGGTATAGGTTGGGAAGGGTGCCAACAGCTGCAGCGGCCGGGTACCCATGGTAGGGAATTGAAGCAAGAGTGAACAGACGGCGGTTATGAGACCCCAATCAACCTCGATTCTTCGCACTGCAGCAATCAGAGCATTGTTACCCGCGACAGACGGGCGCGGGTTGGCCTTTATCAGGGTCTCAAGATCCTGAAGATGCGAGGATAATTCCTTGGCCACGTAGGCCTTGTCGTAGGCGTTTAGAATATGTGTCTTGAGGAGTGCTATGACGGATGCAGAATATGGGGGAGCGGGGGCGACCGACAAGGTACTGGGGGTGAAATTTGGCCAATGCGATAGCTGTGCATCCAGTGGGGTAGACAGTCCCGGGAATAATGAGGCCAGATGCCACATTGCTTTCGAATAATCGCCCCGCAATTCTGGCCCACACGTCTCCAATCCCCTAGTAAGGCGTTCCCACACGCTGGTAAGGTTGGAGTCCCGAAGCGCGCGACAGATAGCCTCATTCGAGTCCCGATTGTTGAGATATTCCATCCCGCTGTGATTGACACGTTGGGCAATTTCCCCACTTAGACCGTGAGCTTTGTCGACCCACGGAAGTACTGTGCTGAGGATTATATCGTTATGGGTTATAGACGGGTTTTTCAGCTGTATCGCCTTCTGTACATTGTCACCCAAGGTAGCGACGACGAGCCCAACTGGAACATCCACGGGCTCGAGGTCTGCCTGAAGAGTCTGGACAACCAAGTCAAATCCGTAGGCTGGTCTGTCGAGGTCTGTGCATTGCTGGAGGAAGGAGAGTAGGACGCGATATTGAACACTGTTAAAGGATGTGGGAATAATTGTAAATATCTGCGAAACACGCTGAACCCAGTCCGACGAAGCCTGAGGGGTTAGAGGCTCCGTCTTCCCGGAAAGTGCTTTGATCTCTTTCAAAAGCTCATCCAGATTTCGGCCCGAGTAGGATGTCGGAATAAGATAAGCCCATTTGCAACGACGACGTTCAGCAAGGAATTCCTCCAACTCAAGCCGGAGCTTGTATAAGTCAGGGAGTCTGCCTTCGCGGAACGCGACTTCACTATTTTGTAGCGAGGCTGTGATTTTCTTGACATGACCATGCAAGGAACAAAGATTGTTCCAGTCGGCCAGGGCCGCTATCGATGGCAAATACCGAGAAGTAACCTCGGTCTTGAGGGGTAAGACGCGCAAGCTCTGGAAAAAATTCAGAGGCTGGAGTGGGTCGGGAGGAGGAGGTTCAAGGGGATCCGGATCTTTCAATAAATCGCGATCTTTTCCTTTCTCCGACATCATTCCCAAGCACCATATCGCTCTGAGACACAAGATTTGGCGTCGTGTTTTGACCATAGGCTCCAGCAGACCACTCTCGCAGCTTAGCATGAGGTGCTCGATGCGGGAACCCAGTGAAACCTGGGGGTCGTGGAGAAGGCTGCGAATGAGGCTGTCGTACTTCCGACGCCGGCCTTCTGGCCCCCTGCGAGAGCAAAAAGAAATCAGATTATATTACACTCTTGCAAAGAAAATCTCACCATATCATGTCAGGAATTCCTTCTACAAAAGACTCCAGTTGATCATCATCCGTCAGCGATTTCATAGTCCATGCAAGTGCGCGTTTATCACGCGCTTCTCGAGCATCGGAACGAACTGTAGCTTCCTCGATCATGGCGTTAACCATGGAACGTAGATGCAAGGACTGGGGTTCTGTATTGCTTTTGAATTGGTGGAGGAAATATCTGCGAACATTCCATAGGATGTTACTAAGAGGTGTCTTATAAGGACAGTCAAGTAGACGGAGAGGGGCCGCCGTCATAAATCCATAGAGAATAACTATGATTCCTAGCAGCCCCGCAGCCAAATAGGCCACCGTTTGGTTGACAGGGAAGAGAAATGCGACCAGGCCTCCAAAGAAAAAGAGCAAGGACATATGAAGCAGAAGCGGGATCACATCCACAAATGCGTGCATGTGGAAGCGCTGAAGGCCGTAGTACAGAAAGGCGAATATGCGCGCCCGTTTGATGGGAGATGGAAGTCGGTCTGTCCAGTGAAGAAATTCGCGTGCCCACTGCTCCACTAGTGTGGCCGTGAGGGCACTGGTGAGACTGAGACCAAGGCTGATGAACCAAAGTATATTGCACACCAGGGAGGATGCCGGAGTTGGAAGAGAGCCGGCAAGGGACATGGAAAACTTTTCGCAAGGAAGAGTGATACCAATAGGCAAGGGGAGGGAGCCAGTAGCGTTTGCAGCCTGTTGTGCTGCAACTTGTGCAATACAGGCCCCTGTCCAGTCAGGCTGTAGGGTCTTGTAGCTTTCGATGATAAATGCGGTTAAAATGGCAGAGAAAAGACCAGCCTAAGTTCCCGGTTGCAACATCAACAGTTGAAGATCTACATGAGTACAGAGGACTCACAAATATGAGCATCCCATTCATGTTGCCCCTCCAGCGATCAATAAGAGCCTTGTCATATTTCTCTGCTTCAGATATGTAGACACTCCAAATCTTTGGAAATCAGCAAGAGTATAAAGACCACGAATCTGAAGAAAATATGTACCTGTGCCCCTGGGGTATCCACGACCGTTGGTACCATGGTTTACAGGGTTTGCTGGGAAGTGAGGATGAGCTCAGAGGAATCTCAAGGCTTCAAGTTGATGCATATACAAAAATGGCTACATTATCACGGCATGCATCAAGCTGCACAGCAACAAACGTTATGCTCACTTTTATCCATGGACCAACGTTTCTGCAAGAAGTGGCATGTGCCTAATTAGCTGAAGAGCTAGTTTGATCCGTGTCCGCCTTACTCAATTTTGCTCTCTCTGCTCGGCGGATATTCCTTGAATTTTTACCCTTCAACACATCAAGCTCGCATTTAAACCACGCTATTATTAACCAGAAGATGGCAGTACCGGCGGTATCCGGTGCGTGGCTTCGGGACCAGATCCCGCTCGACCAAAAGGGCTTCAACAGCACTTTAAAAGCTGTAGAAAAATTCCCAAAATATGGGCTCGAACTGATGACTACCTGCTGTGATTCCAAATTTGGTATTTCTGGGTGCTCCAGCCTTCAACGGCTGCAGAAAAATCTTGATCTAAAGCATCTTTCGATTGGACATCACCTTTGAACCACTTTCCGCCTAGTTACTACCTGCACTTACAGAGTTGATATCGAGAAATGTGAGGCGTTAGAGAAGTCGGTATATACCAGTGCAGTGATGAGACACCTCGAGTACCACATTACAAAGTCTCCGAGGCTATATCTGCTCAGAGATCGTCTTGATCATGAACCGGTGGAAGACGAGCCGCCAACGCTTATCACAACTTGTTTGCGAACTATATGACTTTGGTAGTTAATAGAAGGCATCAGAAAGCGCTGACAAGATTACTGCTCGGCCATAATTGCATTGTGATTGAGCACCAGAGGTATGAGGAGGGGTACTCTAAGGCTTCTCTGAGGGTGTGGCACCTCTGTCGATTTGGGTGCGCACAAGTTGAGATGGCGGAGCATGCCTTGTTCTTTTGTGTTGGACCACTTGATGTCATGAAAAGAAGAGTGGTGTTCCTGCAGTTGCGCAGATATCGAGGGAAAATGCAATGCAACTACTGAAGAAGTTGGTCTTTGATCGTTATATGGTGTGCAAGACAGCAAAATTATGCACCAGATATTCACGGAGTTTGACTCAGTTCCAATTTATGTAACATCCGGCAGCGAGTAGAAAATAGATTTGGTATCAGTTACTTACTGCCGTGGATTAGATTGCTGTCTATCATGTGCCAAGATCTACAGCCTTGAAAGCGGTGAGCTCGTTGAAAGCACGGGGTTGTGGCATAGCATCAGCAAACCCTGTGTTACGTCCGTGCACATCTCCGTCCGAAAACCTCCGTCCGGAATCTCCGGATCTCCGGATCTCCGATATCTCCGTCCTCCGGATGCGTACGTCCTAATCTATGGGCCCGCGTCCGATTACTCTCTGTGCATTATGCTACGGTTTGATGCACAATCCTCCAGGGTTTTTACGCAGTGAAGTCTTCTGAGCGTTTCCCCAGAATTACTTATGATCATATGCCCTATGCTCCACATGCTACTCCTTATTGTTGTTATTGTTATTCGACGACCTTATTGTCTTTTACTTACTTCTCCATCCACATCCAGAAACCTCCGGATTTCGTATAAATACGTAGTCGTTCATGGATGTACTTTAGTTTGTTAATTAACGTGCTTTGCCTCCGCATTGCTCCGGTCTGACCTCTGCTCCTACTCCGTCTGGCAGCCAAGAAGAGGGCGCTCACCCTTAGACCCCTGTGGTGATCTGCGTTAGCTCTGTCTCACCTCCAGCTAGAATTCTCTGATCCTCCGGTCTCCGGCCTTCCGTCCCTCCGGTCCGACACGGATATAACACCCTGGTGCCCTGTAGTTAAGGTCCCCCTTTACGTAGTGTTGTGTAGTCCCCATAATGACCTGTAGTTTCTGTAGTATTTTTAAGATTACATAGTGCTACATAGCATTACATTGAGGGGGATCTTAACTACAAAGCAACTCAGGTTTTGCTGATCGCTAAAGTGTTGTAGTGCATTTGTTGGCCCATTGTATTTACACCCTACAACCCAGCACATTCTGGAAGGGGAACTAGCTGAATATAATACATTTATCCTGCCTTATCCACTGCTCGAGAGCCTCGAGTCAGGCATAAAAAAAAAGCTCGTAAACATTCGGGCATGCGAAATTGAACCGTGGGAAACCACGGACCGGAGCGCCCGAGTGCCAAGTTAAATGCTTTCGGTTTCAGTGTTGCAGTTAAGGGTCTTAATAAGGGTTGCTCCAGAAACAAAGGCCTTAAGATTTATTAAGGGTTAATTTTGACAACGACAGGTAATCTCCCTTTTTTGAAAACGAAAAAAATCTTCCAACCCTTCCTCCAATTATGTACAATTCCATCCTGGTTCCAGTTCCATATCTAGTCGCTGCACAAGTGCGGCCATAACAACACGCAATTCCAATCGAACAACTAGCTTTCCGGCGCAGTTCATTGCAAGTTCATTGGCCCAAATGAGTATGGGATAAATGCAGAATGGTCGGTTTGCACAGGACCTGCCGTGTTGTGATCCTTGTCACCAAGCCACCGCTCGGGCCAAAAACGATCCGGATTAGGGCTGAGAGGCACAATCACGGCCGTTCCTTCGGGAATATTAATGAAGCTATGGAATTCAAAAATGGCATTGCCGCCAACTTCGAAATGTCATCTGCCTCACTTTGACCTTCATTTGGCAGGAAAACTCCACCTATCTCCTTGACACTGAACGAAAAGAGCATAGCAGCAAGCCGAAGTTTCACCGAGGGGAATAAGCTCACCGGTCGAATAAATCAAGGATAAGACTCAGGATAAATTGAAGCTCAGCTATGTCCCCTTTCAGAACATGCCGAGTTGTAGCTAAGGATACATCAGCCTGTAAAATATACCGTGCTACACCATGATTGCTCTCCCGTTGACGAGCTCGCCACGTTTAAGGCTGTAGATCTTCGGGACAGCAAGCACAGTCTATAGAGATCACCGGGCTATTTGAAAGAAGGGCTATTACGGTACCTATGCGTCAGAACTTTCTGGCCAAACCATCGGGGTCCTATTGAACACGTCAAAGACTTGATGAGCGAACTTTGCGATCTGGTACACAGTATCGCGGCGAAATATCAACGCACGGAGCAGCAGCGTGCCGTTGTTGGGCGTGATCCCTCGGAGACAGGGTTCTTTCGGCACGACTTTTTCCACAAATTGTCTGCGCCGGTCCACAAGCTCAGGCTTCGCAGTGCAGTGGAATAATGCATGTTCCACATTTTCAACCTGGTTACAGGTGAATCTGCACAGCCGACGCTCGCGCGGTATGTCAACCCGATGGTAACGGCTTTTGTATCGCATGCGTTCCACTGCAAGAGGGTGTTGGCTAAGTAGTAGGCGAGTAAGAGCTTTCCAATGAGTACTGTTTGCCACCAGAGTGAGGTAGTGCCGGAGGAAGATAGTGATTCGCTTGGGATTTTCACCCTCGAGCGGCTCTTTGTGTCCATGCAGGAGGTAGAGTCGCGTCGAGTTTAAAATATCCCCTTCCAGATACTTCATCGGTCAGACAAGATATAATAAAGAACAGAGCTGAGGACCGTGGCCTGGCATTCATGTCAGTTTCATGATTCAAGGAATAAACATGGTCAGGGCCAGCGATCACCGCCAGGAACGTATTGGATACATACTTGGCAAATGGAGACGTTTATGGAAAGAGACTGCCCTCGATCAACTGAACAAATCGAGTCAGAATATGAAGCTTTGATCAACTTGTTGCCTACCGAGAGGGAGCGAGGGAGCTTAGGTCTTCTTCGGTGAGAGCTACGCCATGCTGCAACCGCATTTTGGCCTTGCGGGCCACGAATTGTATGAGTTGCTCCGCCTTTTTACCCATTCCCGGTAGACTGTCGAAGAACGGAGATGCCTAAGGTACATGTTAAGTGTATGCCTGAACCCTGAAGCGAGGTCAATGCAAGCCCTCCTGAAATATTATTGCGTTACCTCCACCATCTTCCAAATTCCATTACCATCATCGCCTTGACGCCTCGGTTAAAAACCACCCCCAAAGCTGAGAAAAGTGTTAGGATTGAATATCAACAGAAATGACGCGAGACTCACGCCATGTTAACCATGAAATCACATCTAATACAGTTTAAGTATCCAGGATAGTGATGTGCACATTCATGCAGAATGTATGCAAAGAACAAAATCTATTCCATTAGATCTATGGCTGAGGTTGCCGTCAAATCTCCTTTGGTTTGCAACACATTCAGGAACTGATTGAGTCTTGTCCAGAGGATAGGCTCGTAGGCTTTCACGGGCAACATATTGAAAGCCTTCCCCTTCGTTGAAGATGTATGACAGTGTCAAGGATGCTAATAAGTGCGTAGAAGGATTTAGGAGATCATCTGCCATCCCAGACTACGTAGGACCCAGTCAGTCAAGTATGGCTTTGAAATTTAAATATAGCGTACTCGAGTCTTTAGGCAGCCCCTCAGTGCCAAGGATAGGTTGTATTGCGGAGACGTCGCAGATTGAAAGCTCGTTTGGGCCTAATTTGAATGCACGAATGAATCGCACCTGTTCTGACAACTGGGCGGGAGACTCGAAAAGGCAACGGCCGGTTTTGACAACGCGTTGAAAGGCGAGATGCAATAAAGAATGACTAAAGCAACCAAAGTAGCATACGAGGTGCCGTACGCGACGCATAGTGCCAAGAATCGCGAAGCATAATACAGAAGAAGCAGCGCAGTGGATTGAGTGTAGGCGACATAAGCATTAGCTGTAGGAGAGGCCTGATAAAGTGGGCCTCGAATTTGAACAAAAGATGGACGGTCTAAAATATGTTAGCACTCGATAGATAATCGCCGCAGGATTTGACTTCAGCACCAGTCCACAAGCCACGGCAGACAGAATAGCATCTCGAAACAGAACATTACAGAGCGTGATGGTAGATTCGAAGCAGCTCGGCGTAGGGTGGGTGTTAAGTGGGTGTTGGTAGCGGTGGGCGTAGTCCACCGTGATATTCCATTTCTTCTGCCGGCAGTAAGGTGCATCCGGAGGGAACAGAAAACCTCAACATCGCCTGCAATAAGAGCCCTTGATGAAAAATCGGAATATTTCGCGTACATTGAAGTTTTTGGAGCTTCACCGATCAACTTTCGCGTCACGAATCGCGTGCTGGTAAGACGCTAGCGCTGAGCGCATTGCACTGCAAATCGGTTGACCATTGGATCCCATTGACACGGAGCTGAGTGTTCATGGCTGTCGAGAGTCGGTACCGGAAGAGCTTACATCTGGGCACAGCAATGTCAAGGTCAGATCTAAAGGACTGTTCAATGATCATGAGAGGATCTGACAATCAGTGATCGCGATCTTCGGCATACAACGGATCACGAAAATCGTCCCGTCTCTTTTCCTCCTAAATCCCACCTCTCATCTGCCGTCTCGAAATGCCTGCTCTTGTGCTGGACGTGTCGTTCACCTCTGCGCGTCGCGACGCGTTTGTTTCGGCGTGTCTGCGAGCCAAATAAACAGAGTATGTTCTCTTTCCTCAATTATAACAACCGAGGTACGAGGTTCAAGTTATAGCGTCTGTTTATAAGAGACTATTCCTCAATTGATTCTTGCTTTCTCCAAGCTTCGCACTTGCCGTTCTTGCATACTCTTGAAGCTTTCAAGCTCTACAGCTCTCAAACTTCAAGTAAAACCGCTGCCTTCCCTCCCTCTTCATCGTCACCTGAACGATGTTCTCCCTCCTCTCCCCTTGCGTCCGTTGTGTTTCCCTCGCCGCAATCCTCTTCTTCTTCACGCACCTCACCCGGACGCTCTCACAAGATCCGGTTCTTCTTGGTTTCAACCCGATGAATCTCACGACTTCGACAACTCCATCGACAACCTACCCTCTTTACAGGTGGCGCCGATCTCCCCGTATACTAAGAGCAACCCGCCGACAAACCTCCTACTATCATTTCCCTTGAAAACAACGCGGCTCTTGTCGACGATAAGGTCCCCATCGCGATCACTGTGCCCCACCCGTCTCACCCTTCTTCCCCCGCCCACCTCATGTTCGGTCACTTCCTCCTCGGTTGGATTCTCGGCGTGCTTTCCACCTTCGTCCTGATTTCATCGGCCTGTTCCGCATCTTGCACCGTACGTCGTTCACATCTTGCTGTACACTCCTACTTCCACTTCTGCAGACGCTGTTTCGCCAAGATACGGATATGGTCATCATCAGCCTAGAGAATTTGCCCTCTCTGACACGAATCGATGACTTGCCCGATACTGACCCTGAGCACGAGGTTTGTCCCTTTCTATGTCTACCTGCTCGATACTCACGTCTCCTTCCAGGCGCCACACACCTCCTCGACCTCCTCGGAGACGGTCACTGCGCCTCACCCTCGCCACCACCTGCTCGATTTCCGCACGCGTTGCTATCACTGAAGTCCCGCGGGAAGTGCTTCTCCAGCTACCACGCCAGTCGCCGTTCCCGCCGATCTCAAATTCCCTCGTTCCAGTCCCCCACTCTAATCCCTCCACCCATCACCGAGATCATCTACCAGACCCCCGCCCCAATACGCCGCAACACGTCGGTCATCTACGAGACTGCGTCGACTGGTGGCGCAGTCATTCACCAAACCCAAGCACCACGCAACCCATCGATTCTCAGAGGCGCTCTATTCCACCTCCGAGTTCGTCCCTGCAAGCTCTTACGTCCATGTCACGCCCCGTCCGCCGCGGTGTTTCTCAGGCATTGTCTTCTACGGACGCTCGAACCCGTTGCCTCCAGCAATCTGGCCTCAAGTTCCTTACCTACTGTTATCCCATGTACATGCCCCGCGTCGGTGATAATCCAAGCGAGGAAGTTGCGTCGTCTCGATTTTCGTGTCACCCAATGCTCGCATCGTGAATTAACGCCTAACTGCCCACGTTTCACGATCATACTTTCCCGGACCTTAGACGTGTCTTTCTCTGTGGCTCTTTCCGCTCCGCCGCATCAACATTTCCTCGCTGACGCCCCGGACGTATTCCGCCTGTCTAACCCCGCGCATCCAGCCAACTCCGAACCCGAGCAAGTCATCAACTCACCACCTTCCGCCCACAAATTGTCGACCATCGTACTAAGGGCGGGAGCCCCGGGTCGACGTGACCCCGACGCTCCCCTTCTGCCGCGCCGCCCGAGTTGGAGAGGCAGACGTGCATTTCCAGCCCGGGCCGGAATCCTCTCCCCACGAGTCAGAACAGCAGACGTGCTTCTCTGGCTTGGGCGGTGGGTCATCGACAACGCGCTGGCGGTCGCGGATGAGCTTGGGCCGGCAACTGCACGCGCCTCGCGTCGCGATATTGACTACAGGCGGCACCGTACACTCGGCGAATCACATCAACGATGAGGGAGCGTGTTCCGAAACTTAAAAATATCTCTGCGGCTCAAGCTTCAGTCGCTTCCGATATCCTCTCTTCCCTCTCTGTGCCGGGTTCATCTTCGTTCGCTGTATTACCCACAAGAATCGTTTGGGCTGTCTGGGCTTAAAATCTCTATCTCCTCTCTTTGTTCGGATTATTATTATTCTCTTACTGTACCAATAACTACTCCGACTGTCTTCACCTACGCTATAGATGCTTCTCTTATCTTTTCCTCTCAACTCTGTTTCATCTCTTCCTGAGGGCCCGGAAGTTCCTCTCATATCTTCTCTGTAAATCTCTATGTATTTGTGCTTATAGTGGGTGTACTTGGAGAATGAATTTTGCTTGCTGGTGGTGATTCGAGGGTTGATTGGTATTGAATACCATGCCAGAGACATGCGACAGGCCTAGGGTTGAGCTCATTCTTCCTTCGGGCTCTTCCGTGACTTCTGGATTGCTGAGCCATGTTTACGAAGCACCATCCTGCCACTAGTCTTCCGCCGGGAATCGTTTTGGCACGACTTCTTCGGACCTTCGGCTGGGAAAAGGGAGCCTTCTTTACCGCGTTTGAATTTGGCGGCCTATACAAGCCTATTCGCACGACCAAGGACCAGCCTATGCTTGACTGGCGTCCTTGCCGAGATGCTCATCGACGTTTCAGAGATTGCTTTGACGCTCAACAAAGTGCGCCCCACAGCAGAACCTGACCATCGTTCGGTCGTCTGGGGGCTGGTCAAAACACGCGTTTTAGATGGCCTAAGCATACGTGTTCGAGGATCATCCACATGCACTTGCAGTCGGTGTTGGCCTTTGCGCGTCCCACCGCGCGAACCAAAACAATGGAGGATCCGTTTTTGGACCAAAGCTGTTCACGGCAACGTTGAAAATACCGTCGGTATGGATAGAGGCGCCTGGTGGATTAATTCATCGACGTTGGAGTCCACGTTAATTTAAGATAGTTCGTGAGACGACGAATTTAAGCTCGAGGTTGATGCAAGGTCCGAGATAGAAAAATGATATAATATAGCAAAGCAAGAATAGACTTCCAGAAATTGTCCGAGTCTAGGTCGGTTGCTTGGTACCTGGTATCCACGCGTCCAGAGCGAGATTAGGAAGAATTGAAGGCTGTCGAAGCACTGAAGCGCTGTGTCCGAAGCTGTGAGAAAACAAGTAACGCGCGTTCTTGTCGCAATTCTGTCACGGCTTTTGTTACTGGCAACTTCATCTATCTCCAGCATGACCATCTCAATGTCCGGAAATTAAATCTGAAGAGACCTGGAACTGCAGTCTTGAAGCGTATAATCCAGCAAGCAGAAGGTTTATTCTGGGATTCCAAAAACAAGATCAAGACCAAGATTCAAGCAGCTGGAGTAACTCTGGATGCCCTGGACATTCGGTGACTCGAAAGGCGTGTCCTTTGGACTTTTTGCATCCTCCTTGGGCGAGAAGGTTAAAAGAGGAAATGCTTTGTAAGCAGCGTCTGAGCCACCACAGCGTTTGCTGATCCCGTATTTTACAGCCGAACCACCTTTGCCTCAATGCTCATGAATTAATGTATGATGACCGCCACCCTGACTCGCTATTCCAGTTTAACGTCCACCATCCAAATACACGGCACTCTTGACAGAAAAAATTCTCTCTCGTTTTATTCCGCTGAGGTGCCCTGAATGTCTTTTGTGGGTTCCTCCGGGATTGTGGCTCACTCTTCTCCAGCGATGTCTACGGATTGCCCCATACTCGTGTGGATGCTGTCGCTGAATCGTGAGTACACGAAAGAGGTGCGTCGGATACGCGCTCGCATTATCAGCGCTCATTTGCATCGATAAAGGAGTACGATGCGTGCCATAAAGTCGTCGACGACTGCGTGCAGCACATTAAGATTCCTTACGACCCTCCGAACGCGGATAGTTTTCGTGCGTGCGCCGCGAGCATTTTTTGGTCCTACGCTGACCGTCCACAGGCCAGGTCATGACCCATATGCTACCGCTGCTCATGATGCGCCACCGACGCATACCGCGTGCTAAATGGCGGGACTGTATCACGCCGAACGGAAAACACTGGATTGAGCAGGTGGGTGTGTCGGCGTTGATGTGGGCGCTGTTTGAAACTGAGTGACTCGCGTAGACGCCGGATGATATGCCGCCGGAAAAGTTTTTACATTCGATGATCGGGTACCACCTCGCGTTCGAGACGTCCCTATGCGGCATGGCAATGACCCAGGGCATCCAGCGCAAGGTCATCAACATTGGTCTCGGAATCAAGCAGGTCGCCGTCGAACCACGCGGCGTCTCTGTGGCGGCGTACACCGAGTCCATGAAGCACAAACTCACACCCACCGAGCTGCAGCTCATCTCACCCGAGCTCGGCGACGAGGTCGTCCTGCGGCGTCTCTGCATCCTCCTCGCGCTAAAAGCCGCGTACATCAAGGCGATCGGCCAGCCCGCAGGCTTCGACTGGGCGCGTCTCGAGTTTGATATTCCGCGCGAGGCCGCGCGAGGGGACGGTCACCCGCTCCAGGGTTGGGAGTTCCGCATCTTCCGCGCGAGCCTCGGCGTTGCCCGCAGGGACGTGCTCGTCGAGGAGCACTACCAGTGCGTCTGCGCGTTCTTCCGCGGCACAAAGGAGAGTACGTTTGTGTGGCACGAGAGCGCAAAGGACCTCGAGAGCTGGGTGCAATTTATCAACATCGACCAGATGGTCAAGGTCATCCCCAAGCTGACCGCGTAATTATTACTTTTCTTCTTCGTTGTCCTCTCCGTCTCTCTGTCCTGTGGGTTCTGTTTCCAATTTCTAGTGCCGAATATATAAACGTGCATAATTCTCGTCCCGTTTGGCATCCATATACCCCAGATCTCCGCATCTTGTTTTACACTTTCCTGGAATAGTCGTTGCCGTCTCATGCTCCTTACCTACCTATCTTGGTCTCTATAGGCCACCTAGTGTTACCTGTTACCTACTGGCTCAATTGGGCATCTTTTTGTCTTGAAATGTCTCGTCGGAACCTGTATCCTACCATGTATCATATTTATCCTGCATCTCGAATGTGCATGTGTCTTTTACAGTGACACTTTTCATACGCGTAGTCTAGATTTCCAAAATGGGTTCTTGGATATTTTAGACGCGTGCGGGGCTACTACTTCTCCTGACTTGGCAAATACAAGACTCAGTTAGGGTTCTCAGCGACACTCGATTTTGATTCCTCGTTCAGCTAACGGGGCAAGGAGTACATCGTCTGGATTCGTCGTAGGTTCAATGACCACCAGACTCATGAGATTGGGCAGGAAGTCCTGTAAGAACCGAGCGCAGAGGTCTGCCGAGAAACCATTGATATCAGAGCACCGCACCTCGAGATGCGTGAAGGTAGGGACGAATTCGTCTGGTGAGGCGGCGTAATGACGGCGAGGAACGCTTCTGGGTTGGAAGGGGTGCGGGAGAGATTTAAACTACGGAGGGCAGGAAATGTGAAACGTTTGAGCAAGATTGCTCAACTATCGCCCGTCCGTCCGGGCCATGAGCGGCGAAATCGACCGAGATTGAAGTAATTTAGACGAGGGTGGACAAAGGGCTCGACTCCGGATGCGGGGGGCACGGCAACTAATGTAATCGAGGGTGCATTCTTCGAGGCTCGGCGCGCGACGCAGTACCTGCGTGACTTCGTCGATACTAAGGCGGAGGCTGTCGAAGCCTCGGTTGCCAATAGTCAGCGATTTCAAGGAGGAGAAGGACTCTTCGCCTTTAAAGAAAATCTCCAAATCGTTTCGCCATCGGACATACAGCTCCAGAACCTGCAGTTGTTCCCGCCGTTTGTGGATACAGGCGACGATGTCAGAATAGTGAGGCATCGTCATGCTCCCGTGTATTGAGATGCTCAGGGCGCAGCTGCGCGCCGGGGCCAGCCATGCCTCCAATCCCTCGACGTTCTGGCCAGGAGAAATTAGGTAAGAAGCGTTGTGCACGTTTGCCCACAGGGAGGGAGATGAGAGTGCGATTCCCGTCCATGCCCTGTTGATGCGTAGGAGAAGTAAAGGGGGTGTGGGTAGCTGCTTGTGTTGGAAGAGGAGGAGGATATTTCAAGAATATGTCGGGAGTCGAGTGAGCTTCGGAAGGAACAGTGGGAAGGTAATTCATGAAGATTTCGGATGAAAGTTCGAAGGGGGCGAGTCACAAGATCGAATGACTGAATAAGTTCACTGAAGCCTGTTGAATGAACACTGGTCTGACACGGTCGTGGTTGCAAGGAGGTTGAACTTGAACATGTTCGGCCATTCAACGCCGCACCAGTCATAAAAATTGTAAGAAAAATAAACGAGTTGGGAGCGTGACGAGAGCCCAGGAAAGACGGTGAGGTGGTTCAGGCTGCCCATGAAAGCTGTATGTGGGGAAAGAGGAAGATAAGTGGATGCAGAGAGAGATCAACGGCTTTCAGTCCAAACAAAGCCACACTTCTGAAATCATATTTTCGCTGCTTGCTCCTCTCGGTCATCTCGCCGCCAAAAGACCAGCTCTACTCACCATGGACGTTGACATGCAGATCAAGGACGAGGGGCCGATGGAGGAGGAGAAAAGGAGCAGCGATGCTCCAGGCGGCCGGGACCGCGACCGCAAAGATCGCGAGAGAGATTATGACCGCGACAAGGATAGGGACCGCGAAAGGGATCGTGACAGAGACCGTGAAAGAGACAGACGCGACAGAGACCGTGACCGCAGAGACTCCGGTTAGTCTCTGCCACTTTTCTGACTCATTTTTCCCAACTGACACTGTCCAGGACGTCCCAGCCGTGGCGGACGCGGCGGAGGCGACCACTGGGAGCCGGACAGCAGAAACGGCGAAGTAGGTGTCGTTTTGGTATTACATTTTGAGGTAACCAGCTGATTTTTCTGGCTCAGCGGCGCAAGCGCTCTCGGTCCCGCTCGCGCTCGCGCTCCAGACGCCGCTCGGCATCTCCAAGGCGCCGTTCACGTCGTTCTCGGTCCCGCACCCGCTCCAGATCTCCCCGGTCTCGCTCACGCTCCCGCAGTCGCGACCGCCGGGGCAAGTCCAGCGACACCTTTGCGCGCTCGCTCGGTGGCCCGATGAACGCCGACCACGAAGAGGCCGTCGAATTTGCCAAGGTCAGCAAGAGAGAACACCGGGTCTACGTCGGCAACCTTAGCTACGAGGTCCGCTACCGCGACCTGATGGAATTCATGAGGGGAGGTGGGTGGGGGATCATTAGTTTTTTCTTTGGCGTGTGGCTTGGATGGTTTGGGTGGTTGGGCCAGAGCTGGAGCGGCAGAGAGATTGAGGTTGGGCGAATCGTTGCCGGGAACGCCTTTCATATGGCTTACGTCGCTCCTTCGGGGCGCCAATGCGGTGGAGGTCGAGGAGCGAGAAGTTTTTGTTTCTCTTGGTCCAAGGCGAGGAGGAGGAGGAGGAGGGGGGTCGTGGCCGGATGTGCATTTTTCTGTGTTTTCTCATTGCTGGAAATTGGCCGAGTTGTCGAGAGGATATTGATTGGGAGTTTTCTTTTGGGATTGGTTAGCTGGGGAGGTTCTTTTCGCCGAAGTTCTCGTGACGCCGACTGGAGTCTCCAAAGGATGCGGGTTAGTTTTTATTTATTGTTCGTCTAGACGCAACTGACCACATCCTCAGTATCGTCGAGTTTGCCTCGCAGGAAGACGCGCAGCGCGCCGTGCGTGAGCTATCCGAGTTGCCACTCCTCGGACGCCCGGTCTTCATCCGTGAGGTGCGTATGCCGTCCTCATTATTTCTGGTCTCTTATATTCCGCGTCAGGACCGCGAAACCGAGGCGCGCTTCGGCGCGACACCTGTCCCCGGCAAGATTGGCGCAGCGATGGCTGGGCAGGGTCTCAACGCAGCGCCCCCGCCGCGTCCTCCCTCGCACAACTACTTTGGCACGCAGTCGAACCCGGGCAATCAGCTCTACGTCGGCAACGTATGTTTTCCCATTCATTTCATTTTCGACCCTCCCACTTACGCGAACGCCTCGCAGCTCCCGTACCAGGCGGGTTGGCAGGACCTCAAGGACCTCTTCCGCGTCGCGGGGAACATCGTCCGCGCGGATATCAACCTCGGCGCCGACGGGCGCCCCAAGGGCTCTGGTACCGTCGTGTTTGAGACGCCGAAAGACGCCCAGGCTGCCATCAGTACGTATACCTCTCGCTGTCCATCTTCTCGCTAATGCGTCTCACAGGCATGTACCACGGCACGGACTGGTATGGGCGCACACTCGAAGTGCGCGAGGTATGTGTAATCCCATTTTCACTGACACCCCCAGGGACTGAAAACGCACGAACCTAGGACCGCTACGCGGGACTGTCGGGGGCAGGGGGCTTCCGCGGAGGGTTCCGAGGCGCACCGCGCGGGCTCGGGCGTGGGGGACTCGGGCGCGGCGGCGGGTTCCGCGGGGGCTTCCGGGGTGGCGCGTTCGGCGGCGCCGCGGGCGGGCGCGACTTTTCGAACCAGGACCTGTACGCAGATTATTCGGGGCCGGACCAGGGCGGTGCGTATGGCGGCGGGCACGGCGGCGGGTACGGTGCGCATGGTGGCGCCCACCATGGGGCCGGCTTTGCGGGCCCAGGGGGAGCAGGCTATGTCGAGCCCGAGCCGAGCCAGCAGATCATGGTGCGGAATGTACGTGCCCCAAATTTTCTTCCTACCTTCTCGGGTTTTCCATCTCTCATACTTGCACATCTATCCAGCTACCGTGGTCGACGGCGAACGAGGATTTGGTGGAGCTGTTTGAGACGACGGGGCAGGTGGAGCTTGCGGAGATCTTGTTCGACGGTGCGCGCTCCAAGGGATGCGGTGTCGTGCAGTTTGCGCAGGTCGGCGAGGCGGAGACGGCAATTGGTCAGTTTCAGTGATTCTCAGCGATTGTCATTTTCTGTAATTGACACATTACCTTGCAGCAAAATTCCAGCAGTACATGTACGGCGGACGACCGCTCGGTGCGTATCGCTTCTTTCTTTCATCCTTTCGTTTGCGTGTAAATTCTGACTCTAATAATTTTATAGACGTGCGCTTCAACGACCGCTGGCACACATTCACGCCCACATCTGCCAAGGGCGGGCAGCTTGGTGTCGGGCAGGCGGATATGGTGTAGTCCGGCTGCGCCTCTTCTTTTTCTTCCTCCTTCCCACCCACCCGAAATCCAAACGCAAGCCGAGAAGAGAAGCGATTGTGTTGTATGTTTGTACATATCGTATCGTATGGTAAAAACTCCTTCGTACTCGCTCAAAAATTAAGCACTGGCAAAATTGAATTTCTTGTTTTTTTGTTACTTGGGGTTGTTTGAGAAATGGTCCTCGCTGTCGCGGCTTGAGCCATGGACGAAACAGATTGAAACCGTACTTCGACGAACAAGACGGTCTATGGATTCCTTACATTGTTTTGAACTTGCACGAAACCGACAAACCACATCACGTTGCCTCCAAGTTATTGAATGCATTATGCAACTAACCGATCTTTACAGTTTTTGCGTACAGACTCTCTACAACCTTGCCCACCTGCTGCAACGTGTCGATCGCGGTCGCGTACGTTGTCTACGAAGATATGAGTTTGTGTACGTCGGGGAAACGAGAGAAGAGCGTGCTTACATCTGCCTCGGTGTCGTCAAAGACCAAAAGACATCCGCGCCCTTGGTCGAGCACGCCGTGGAAGACTTTGTCGAGGATCATCTGCGAGAGTCTAGGCATGATAAGTGCAAGAGCAGGACGAAGGAGAATCGCACTTACTTCGCCTCGACCGCCTGCCTCCCCTGGCCAACACACTCGCTCACGTACTCCAGCTCGACGACCGAGTACGGCTCCACGATCCGGAGCAGATTCTGCTCCAGCAGCGTGTCGTACAGCGCCGCGAGGTGCGATCGGATCGTCGGGTCCGAGGACAGCTCATCCTTGTAATCTCTGAGCGCCTTCTCGAAGTCGGCGAGATTACGGTCCTGGTGCGCGCGCGCAATGGCGCGCATGCTCTCGACATCCCGCAGCTGCGCGTACTTGAGCGCGAGCTTGATGCTGAGGAGGGAGTGCACGTCTTCGGGGAGGTTGAGCATGACCTTGCAGAGGAGCATGTACTTGAGCGCTTCAAGTGCGCCCTTTCCCTCGGTGTCGATCTGCTCGCCGCCGACAGGTACCGCGCCGTCTGCGCCTTCCCCTGCGTCCTTCCGTGGTGCCGGCGCAAACGACGCGGCGGACGCCTGCGACTCAAACGCCTCGAAGAAGTAGCTGTACGCGGTCTTGTAGTCCTTCTCCTCGGCGTGGAGGATGCCGGACTGAATGTCGAGCGCGGATTGAAGGGGCGGGGGCGTGTAGATGGACGCGGCGGAGGTGCGCGCGGAGGTCAGGGCGGCCTTGGCCTTGGTGACGTTGCCTACACCGCGGTAGACTTTGCTTTCGAGCAGGTGTACCTCGGTGAGGATGAGCTTGTCGTCGAGACGCTTGAGCTCTGTTAGCAGGCCCTCGATGAGGGTGAGGGCGGGGCGGAAGTGGTGGAGGTCGAGGTGGATGGAAGCCAAACGCGTCTCGAGACTGTGCTTCAAAAATATCCGCTTCTCCTTCTTTGCCCACGCGATGTTGTCCTCGAGCACGCGAATCTGCGTCTCGGTGCTATTGGCAATGGCACCAAAGTGATTGAGAAGTGTCCGGACTGCGTACACACGCCGTCAGAAAAATAAAATCAATTGCTTGCGATAGAGCAAACGCACTGAGCTTGGCAGTTTTTGCCTTTGCGGTGCTGGACATGAAGAATCCGCGCGAAAGCGTTATAACTTTGGCCAGTCCTTCTGCGTTTCTGTTCCAAGAATTTAGTTCATGGTATTATAAACTCGAAAGTCACAGACTGTTGATCGCGGTACAGACTTCCGAGCTGTAACAGCGCCGCCTCTTGCTCGCGCAGGACCTGTGCATGGGCTTCGGGGGTGAGATTTGGCGGTGTGGCTGCAATTGCTCTAACATAAGCATTTCAACTCCAGAGTAAACCAAAAAACGCACGGCGGGAGAGGATATCCTGGTATATTTGTTCTGCCTTTTGTGGGGTTGTGCCAGGGGGCGGCGGCGAGGGCCAGGAGATCTGCAGGCGTCTGGGATGCGGACGCCATGAAGGAGACGCGTAAGTATAAGTTTGGGCTTGTTAGGATTCTGCCCGATCTGGTTTCGCTTAATTTTTCTACTCTGCTTTCTCTCCCTGGTCTTTTCAGCATGGGCAAGTCGCAGAAAAAACGAGCCATGCGCCGACACAATCCAATGCGCGTCCCCGACTCGCATCTTCCAAAGGGGCTCGCGTCCGCGTCGGAAACATCCTCCAAAACGGAGGCAATCTTACCCATAATCCAAAAGGTTTTAAGCAATATCACTGCTGCTGCGTACCGGGGTATTCATTGGGTAGATGCAAGGCACGGACGCCGCCGAACGCAAGTGGGCTTGTGTTGCCGTCTCGAATCTTATACAAAACGATCCCTCGACGCGTCGTCTGCTTCAAGGGAAGAACATTGTCGGCGCACTCATCACGCGTCTGACCGACAGCGAGGAGGAAGTAGTCATAGAGGCTTTGGGTGCCCTCCGGTATGTAAGCCGCGATGTTATTGCGCGCGGGCTTTAAATTTAAATTCATAACTAGGAATTTGTGCATCGATGGAGGGTACGACATCTGTGCGGAGATGTACAACAAAAGCATCCTGGTGCCGCTACGGACGTTCGTACCCAAGGTCCGACCTTTCCACTGCATGTTTGTGGTCCGGGCTGATCAAAAGCGCAGGTATCCACGACCCTCTCCCAGTACTTGGACGGCCCTCAAAACGCCCCCGAAAACGCCCAAAAACTGGTCTATGAATTCGCGGATAACCTAATCACTGTCCTTTGGTGTCTCTCGTGAGTTTCGCCGATTTGCATACGTACCTGGCATTGAGCAAATCCAAGTGAGACGTCAAATAAAGCACTCGCCGCGATAAACGACATGAAACTAACACCGTTCCTCATGTCCTTCTTGGCTGCGCGCGAAAAAATTCCACTCGCACCCGTCACAGCGGCAGGTGCGCGCGAGTCTACTATTCAAGCTAAATCGTACTGATGAAAATGTTGAATTGAAGCACAATGCCTCTACGTGCTCACAGACGACAACTACCCCGCCATCGCCGACGTCCGCTCCGACGGCGGGTACATCGCATGCCTCATGTCTATCCTCAACCCGGACGAAAACAGCGTAACAATGCCGAACGGAAAGTCCGCTGACTGCCCCGACCCGCGGGTGGTCACCCTGCGTGTGCTCGCATCTGGTAAGTCTCCCTCGTGTTTGAAATATATTGTGGAGAACTCAATGCACGTATGCAGGCATCCTACGAAATGTCTCCCCGATCCCACCACCGTCCGCCGCCTCTGCGATCGACGTCGACAAGGACATCGTCCTCCCGCAGCTACAGCCCGTCATCGCGGCGATATCCCTCCCGGATGCGTCGGCGTCCGCGCTCCAGCTAATATCGCAGCAGGTGCGCGATACGCGTTTCCATTCATTCACACTTCCATTTATTTATTCACTCATACTCGCAGGAGGCGACCCCGAACATCGAGAAGCTCTCCCTGAAAAACACACCCAAAAGTGACCATAAATCGTCCGCGGAGATCGAGCTCGAGCGCCTGGAGGGCCGGTTGAGGACGGTGCAGCTCGCGTTGGAGATCCTTACCGGCGCCTGTGCGACGCTCCCTGATCCTGAGCCCGAAGCCAACGTGCCGTCCGGGCAAAACGAGGACGGCGAGGGGGAGGGTGAAGATGGCGATGAAGACATTGCAGAGGAGGACGGCGACGATGACGAGCTCCCCGCTGACATCGACATGGCCGTCGATCGCGACGAGGGGATGGACACAGATACGCCCACGACGTTACCAACGCTCGTCGAGCATCTCCTCGCGCTCATCCAACCCACGACGCTTTCCTTCCCACCGCTTGCCACGCCGTCGCCGCACCCACCCACGACATCCGCCCTCAGCGCAATTCACGTCGCTGCGCTCGAGTGCCTCAACAACATCTTCCTCGCCCTTGCGCGCACCACCGCCTCAAGTAGCAGTCGGTCCGCGGCCATAGCAGACGCAGGAGGACGGGCGGTCTGGCACGCCGTCTGGGCGGCGCTTGGTGCTGTTGGAACGCAGACGGGCCTGGGACAGGAGCGCCGGCGCGCGATGTGGGAGGTTGCTGTCGGCGTGCTTTGGGGCGTTGCCAGCGTCTGCCGCGGGAGCTTGGTGGGTACCATCTCGTTGTTCTTTCGCCCATAAATCACTCACCTCGTATGTAGGACCCCAACCCGGAGCACGTCCAAGCCCTGATGGCGCTCTGTGACAGCGCGTCGGGGTCAGCGGACACGGACGCGCAGCTGCGCGTAAAATGCATCGGCACCCTCGAGTGCCTCGCCATGTCGATGTCCCCCGGCCCGGCGTCTGTACAGGCGAACGCCACCATCGCGACGTATCTCCTCTCCATGCTCCCCAGCCCGAGCACACCGGTATCGCCCGCAGGGACGGAGCCGATGCTGCAGGCCGCGGCGTCCCTCATCGACATCTACTCGGACGAGGGCGCGCCGTGGGACGCGAATTTTCGGGCAGGTGGGTATTTGGAGCGGCTCGCGGGGGGTGTGGACGGCGTAAAGAAGGCGGTGAGGGCGATTGATCGGAGGAAGGAAGGCGGGAGGGAGCTGAGAAGGCGCGGGGAGGAGGTGAGGGATAATTTGGTGGCGTTTATCAAGTATCGGAAGGACCTGAGGCTGTAGGCATGCTATCTACGTGACTTGAATCTTGATTCATTTGTTGAAAGTTTTTGAGTCCAGACAGGGATTTTCACTAGAGCCTGGAAAGAGATGAGGTCTCATCAAGTCTATACTGGGCAGCAAGGTTTTGGAATCAACACAATAAGAAACCTGGGTATACATAATTCTAATTTTGCTAAGTAATTGTCATATTTAGCACGCAGATCGACGCAGGAGCGCTGTTGCTCCCGATTCTCGTTGTAGATACCACTCCTCCGATGTACTAATTCGGCGCGCAGCTGTCCGGAGCTGCCCAACAGCAAATCCCACCAAGCTGGTCCGCACGGTTATCGTTCTGGTCGAGCCACACTGTGCGCCCGTTGGCGTTGCCCTGACATATGTAGCCCGCTAACTCTGACATCGATCAACGACCTACACACTCCTCCGAGTGCCTTAGCACGACCAGTCCGCCGCCGTCGCCCTCTCTGTCAAGCCCTACCGCAATCATACAGCAACTCCTCATGCGCTGCGCTCCCGCCCTGCGAAGGTCTGCCCCCATCGAAAGACGTGCTTGCACGGCTGCGCAATTCCACAACTTCATCGAGCCCATTCTACGGCCGCTAGGCTGCGACTACTCCGCATGATTGTCGTACCCACCATCCTGGGATAAGTTCTGCAGTGGAGCCGGCCAAGTCAAGTTTTTTACTACGAGTTGGGCCTCAGGCCTGACGGCGGGATTATCTGCCCAATACGTCGATACATAGCGCCAGAGCGTGTCTGACATCACGGGAGAACCGGTGGGCCGCGCGGGTCGTTCGCCATTGACAATCTTCATCATGGCCGCAAGTTCAGGCAAGTTCGCGAAAGGAGGTCGCCCAGTGTATACCTAGGTAGATTTAGAAGAGAGTTGCAAGTGGGGGGAAAATTTTGCTACCTCAAAGCAGACACAACCAAATGCGTAGACGTCGCTGGAACGGGTTCGAGCAAACTGGCACCCAAAGTGGTCCGGATCGATCAACTCCGGCGCCATCCAGTACAGACTCCCTCCCCGAGTCGTGCTCATTGATAAAGTAGCGTCGGCGATTTGGCTGAGCCCGAAATCGGCCAGACACGCACTCCGCTCGTCGTTGATGAGAATATTCGCCTACAGGCGATATTAGTCCCCTCATCTACTTAGGATCATTTGAAGCTACATACTCCTTTCAAATCACCGTGCACGATGCCGAGGGAATGGAGATATTCAAGTCCTAGCGCAATTTCGTAGAGCTGCGATGCTTTATTAGCGTAGCGAACTGACAAAAAAACACTCACCAGTTTATCTATATCTACAGGACCATGAACATTGAGATAGTTTAGGACGGTGCCATGTTCCATCCAGGGCGAAACCATGCAAAGCGACGGAGGGAAACTATCTTGATCTATCCCTATGAACGGTAGGATATGTGGGTGGTATAAATCTCTCCAGACAAAAGCTTCTCGACGGAATTTCTGTATCCATTGATTCATGAGATCGGTATTATGCACAAACCGAGAAACTTACTGAATGAATACGGCACATGTCTGGTCCGCTGGCGAGAAAATATCGCATGCGCTTCAAAGCAACCGGCTTGCCATCATAAAACGCACGGAATATATCTGCAAAACCGCCCGCGAAAGTGGGGTGTTTCTCTCGCCGGTTTACCCCAGCGATTAAAGGCGAAGATGGGAGTACGAGGTTGTCATACGATTCCAAATTAGGATGTTTCATTCCGCTCAACTCGAGGATTTGGCTGCCGCGCCCGAACCCCATCCTGCGTATCTTTTTCTGGTCGACCGTGGCGTGTCTATCTCTAGTAACGGGATACGAAGAAGGGAGCTTTTTGCCACGCGATTCCGACAGCTTGCGAATTAGGCGTAGAATCCTCTGCTTGTCCCGTGTCTTCAAAAACTTTTGTTGCAGTGTCTAATTCGAATATGAATAATCGAGTGCAGCGCATACAGTATCTCAGACGCTTACACCTTGCGCGACATCGAGGAAACACTGGGCCGAATCATCCTCTAGCCGCAGAACGGCTTCTTCTTCAAACTTGCAAATGGCGGGGACGAAAGTGGCAATCAGTTGCTCGTCGATGACAAGCGCGGTTTGAAGCTTTTGGTCATGAGCAAGACCAAGACCAAGGTCAGAAGATAGCTATAAAAATATAAGGCTTTCCAAGTTTGAACGAGGCAAGTGTCTCGACCTTCAACAACATTTTGCGGCACTTCATATATCCAATGACTGCGTCGACAGCACTTACGGGTGCCCAGTCAAAGTCAAGGGTCTTCTCAGCTTGCATGCACCGGTCACGTAGCTCATTGTAACTTGGTGGTTCCTCCGATGGTTTATGTTCTGGTTTCCTTTTGTAAGAAGCTAATTTGAATCCCTGTATAGCACTCACTAGAAAAAACTGGTTGCGACTCAAACAGTCTCCGTTGTTCCTCAGTCTGATGTATCCTTTGGGCTTCTGCTTGGGCTTGAGAAGAAAGTTGTACATAATCGGAGCCAGCCTCAGATGAGGGGTTCAAAAGGTCCTGATAAGTGTCATATTCGTCCTGGCTGGTCATGGTTGTGGACAGAGTACAGTCTGTGTACCTCATTGCGTGCGCGAGGCCAATGTGAGGCTCCATCACACATTTTCCAGTGCTACTGACAGGTACACGGCACTGTAGTCCAAATATAAGTTCAGTTACAGGTCACAACACTGGTTTTCCGACCATAGTACCGGATCGCTGAATGGGGAAAGTTGCGAAAAAGAAATCGAAAAAGGAAGGAATGCGGGAATTTCAGAGAACTTCAACACAAACTCAAGGATCTTCACAGGAATCCAGATTGTAATATTTTTGTGACCCAATGCACTATTTACTTCTCCCAGGCACTTTTTTCCGCGATCCTGTGCGTAAGTGCATATTTTCTCGCCGTCCACCCCGATCTTGCAGAGGCTGGACACAATGGTTTTCAATGACTTTTGCACACAGATCGATTTCTTTTTGTTCATATCGACTACCTAAATTTTACAGTGACTTTACCGATCGTGGATTGGGAGTAATTAGGTTCCGTAAGTTAAGTGCGTTAAGTGCACCCCGCTGATCGATCGGTTAACACTTGCTGAACCGAAGCTATTCAATTTTGGTCACAGGTCACTGGCGTCAGAAACACATTTTTCTCTACCAAAAAAACGTCGGCAAATTCCGAAAAACGAAAAGTCGTCTTCAGATAAAGTTCAAAGTTTGAACTGATAAGATCGTTCATTTAAAACCGGTCACCCATCCCTTTTTCTGATACTTGGTACATTCGGATATCGATGCTAAGAACAATATTATCCCACACAAAATCACCGCCAATCCCGCCTGCTACTGAGGAAGATTGTCGAGGATCCTCCTTGTTCGAAGTTGAACATCAGCATGGGGCAAATGGTTGTGGCCGAGCTCTTCAAGTCTGTCAAATACATCGCTGCGAATGTCTCCAAGATCTGCAACGCCATCCGGCCAATTACAGATTGCTTCCAGCGCAAGGATTGCAGTATCGCGAGTTTCAACATGTACATTGGGTTCCCTCGTCAAATAAGCCAAGGCATTTATGTCTAAGTGATCTAGTTACTCACAGTAAGAGGGCCACCAGTTGGGAAGAGAGCTTTAGATTCAAGATGGCCGGGGCAGTGGGCTGGTGGGACGCAAGTTCAGTCACTAAGATGCATGCCAATGTTCGAGTTGAGAGCCTTGGTGATTCCAACAATGCCGGGACCTGCTGCAGCACTTTGACGTCGATGATAGCCTGCGCGCCGTCCGGGGACGTCGCGATCTGAGTTAATGCAGACAGTGCACACTCAGAATTGTCATCACTACGTATTTGTATGAGAACTGCGTCCAAACGAAGTGAAAGTGGAAAAGATCCGAACTCACCGCATGAGAGACACTAGCGGTACACAAAGGTTCAGCTGCAAAATGGCCGACACCATGCCGTTTTGAATAGCGAGTCTTCCCACCAACCTACAAGTCCATTCCCGCACGCTCGCACTCGGCGATTCAAGTAATTGCAAGATCTGGACCAGTGCCTTGGCATCGATAATCGCCTTCGCACCGTCTGGCCATCGTGCAATCTGAAATAATGCGTAAATTGCCCACTCTACAACCTTTAAACTCCCGTCACTGATATCATGAGAACTACATCATGGGAGAAAGAGTGCAAACAACTCACTGCAATAGAGATACCAGAGGCACACATGGCCTCAGCTCCAGGATGGCGGGCGCAGTGGACGCATAACGAGCGAGACTTCCTACAAGGTCGCAAGCCCACTCCCGGTGAGGTGACTCAAGTAATATTAAGATGTGGTCTGTGGCATTCGCACTGACAATGGCCTGTGCACCATCTACCTGTCTTGCAAGTCCACACAATGCACCCATTGCCTTCTGAAGAACTTCGGTGTGTTCGTCGCTGGTTGCAAATGAGTACAGTATGAGAGAGAGAATTGCGAGCTAACCACAAGCAAGATACCAGCCGTACGTAGAGGTTCATCTCCAGCATGACGGATACAGTGGACTCGTGAGTTGCGAGCCTTCCCAAGAGCTCGCAAGTGTTTTTTCGGGTGTCCGGGTTCGGCGACTCGAGTAAGCCTGAGAGGTGATCCATCACTTTGGCATAAACAACAGCTTGCGCGCCGTCTGACCACCGCGCAATTTGAGCTAATGCATCAATGGCCCATTCAATGACCTTAGAATTGTCGTCGCTGATTTCATGAGAGTCGTGCCGAAGGAGAGAGAACGAGAAACTCACCGCAAGAGAGACACCAGCGGCACACATGGATTTATCTCCAAAATAGCCGGCACGATGGACTCGTGGATCGCTAGCCTTCCTACTAGTTTACATGTCCATTCCCGGACCTTCGCATTTGGCGATTCAAGTATTTTGAAGTCATGGTCCAGCGCCTTGGCATCCACAATAGCTTGTGCGCCATCTGACCGCAGCGCAATTTGGGTCAATGCATCCATGACCCATTCAATAAGGTGGTGGTTTAACGTGAAACCACTGATTATATGAAAAATGGGATACGTAGATATACTTCCAAACTCACCGCCAGAGAGACACGAGCGGCACACATGGTTTTGACTCGAGGACGACTGGCGCAGTGGACTCTTGGCTAGCAAGTGTGCCCACTAGCTTGCAAGCCCATTCCTGCACCTTCGTACTCGGATATTTAAGTAATTCCAAGATACGGTTCAGCGCTTTGACATCCACAATCGCCCGCCCACCGTCTGACCACCGCGCAATTTGAGTCAAAGCGTCTATGGCCCACTCAATAACTTGGGAATCATCGTCGCTGATTTGATGAGAACTATACTCGAAAAATAAAATAAAATAGATCCAAACTCACCGCAAGAGAGAGACCAGCGGAACAAAGAGCTTCAGGTCCAGGATGGCCGACGCAGTGGATTCGTGAGTAGCGAGCCTTCGCACTAGTTGGCAACCCCGTCTCCGTATAGTCGGGCTCGGCGATTCAAGTAATGACGAAACATGGTCCAGCGCTCCTGCATGGAAAATAGCGTGCACGCCGTCTACTGATTTTGAGATCCTACATAATGCGGAGGTTGCCTCCCCAGATAACTTCAAAATGCTCGTCACTGATTTATCTGGTAAGTTGAGCGAAAGAAACAAAGATCCACTCCCACCTCAAGAGAGACACAAGCCGTACACAAAGATCTAGGTACAAGACCGCAGACGCAGTCTGTCTATGTGACGAAAGATTTCCGAGCAGCCTGCACGAAGAACCACGCACTCCAGCGTCCGGCGACTCCAGCATCTGTGTTATGTGATCGAAAACAGGTGATTCGACCATAACTCGCGCGTTATCCTCAAATACAGATGAGTCGGCCAACTCTGCCATAATCGCAGCTTTAGTAGACCATGAGACATAGTCCCACCTATGGACTCAGTTAATCAGTCGACGACTCGGAGCCTGCAAGATTCAGGACTGACGGAAAGTACGATGAGTATATCTCCAAGGTTGCGCTTGAGAGTGGGCTACCATGATTTTTTCTGATAATTTCTAGAGCCTGGCGGTGATACAGAAATCTCGAAAGCGGCTTTGCTGCTGCATGAAGGTTAATTGTTGGGCCCGGGAGCCCTGGGTTGCGGTCCGACCACCAACTAAGTATGCTCTGGCGGGTGCCTTGGCGACTCAAGGACATGAAGGAAAGAAGAAAGGAAGTTTGGCGCGCGCTAGATTTGCACGATCTCGATGACTTCACCACATCCCTGCTCCATGAGCCGGCCGTGCATACCGGGTCGGTGGAGTGGAACGAGGAGCACGGCAAGCTGTGGGGCTTTAAATATACATGAGAGTAAGTGTATCAAACCGGGCAACTCACAGAATCTGAGATAGGGTCTCGAAACATATTTGGGAAGGCGGCTTGCTCGACAAGCATCGGGCCGTACGACTACGTAGCCATTACAGAGCCCGTGCACCGTTGCAAAAACGCTCGGTTCACCACCTTTCACCATCTTGAGAATGTCGGGAGGATATTATCAATCGTTCGGTGCACTGGATAAGGCACCCGCTGACTCGATTCTCCAAGCTGACGATGGGATTCAAAGACGAGCAGCCAGAATCACAGTCTTTTCCGGGAGGACAGTATCGTCACGACGATTCGAATCGCTTGAGACCTTATAGTTTGGTAGAACTGGTTCCCAACTAGATCATTGGATTGTTTGAATCAAAACAACTCGACAAGGCAATCACTTAAGTCATACTGAAAAGCAAATCTCAGCGCTGAAAACTAGCTAGTGGTCGTGTATCTATCAGTAAAGGTCTGCGAGTTTACACCCAATAGTACTATCAGAATCCTCAGGATCTCTGCACTCGGGACAATTTGTTCAAACACTCTCACACGACGCGGGAGCGTCGTTGCTCCTGATCCTCGTCGTAAATGTCACTCCTCCGATGTACTTGCGCAACTTGAGCTGCCGAACACCACCAACATGGGCTTCTGTAGGTGACGTCCATGTCGAGCCCGCGCGTCGAGCCCTGGTTTGTCCCACTTAACGTTGCGTTGGCATACCGTAAGCGACTGTGAAATCGCCGTGGTCGAGGTGCAGCTTCCACTCAGGTACGAACATTATCTGACCCATCGCGCCTTGGCGTTGATGAGGTCCCATATCGGCGCACGCCAGTCGTCTCCATCGAAGAGGCCCGCCCAGCCACTGCCCACGCCATTGTTGAGATAACCGACTAGGGCCATGGCCAAGTCAGCATCAAAGCAAGTCGATATAGTTCCGAGGCGAGTCGAGACAGCCTTCATATAATCTTCATTCTCTCATAAGCCATGAAAATATGCATATGCATTCGACTGGGTGTACATGCGCATACAGTAGACGAGTAGCATAGAGCGCCGCCTGGTCGCAGACCACTACTTGAGCTTCTTCTTCCTATAGCACAAAAATTTCGTAAGGAACGCTATCCGAGAAGAAAAAAGGAAACTCACGGCCGCAGCTGGCTAGAGTGTCCACACGAGCGCTTGCGGCAGTTGGTGGCGCGGGGGGGCAGACGTGCGTAGCACTTGCGGCAGATCTGCTTATCGCAGTTGTACTTGCTGGCGAGCACCTTGAGCGACGGCTCGATGATACCGCCACGGAGACGCAGCACAAGGTGGAGGGTCGACTCCTTTTGGATGTTGTAGTCGCTCAGCGTGCGGCCGTCCTCGAGTTGCTTGCCAGCGAAGATAAGGCGCTGCTGGTCCGGTGGGATGCTAGGGGGACGTTAAGTGAAAAACCGACAAAAAGAAAAGCGGGTAGACGGACCCCTCCTTGTCCTGGATCTTTGCCTTGACATTGTCGATGGTGTCGCTCGACTCGACCTCGAGGGTGATCGTCTTGCCCGTCAGGGTCTTGACGAAGATCTGCATCTATACGCCGGGTTAGTGGGTCTTCGGTGAGAGATGAGGACGACGAGCGCACCGTAGCAGTTGGTGGTGGAAGAGAATTACGATTTGTGAAGGCAAGGCCGGGAGGCTGTGCCTGGGTATCATCACATGACGCTGCTGTACAGCTCGGCACGAAATGCCGCATTCCCACGGTTCAAGTTCAATGTTGAACGCTAGTTAAAATCGGGTGCGAGTCAGTCTCCACCATTCTCTGGGAGATTTATAGATAACTTCAACATTTAATGGCACTGATCATGAATACCTTGACCTCGCAGTTGATCCAGTTATTTTAACTTTGATATGGCACCTTCAGGTGGCTGTGATCATTTTTTGTTCTTCTTTCTTTCTTTCACGTATCCAGAGTTAAGGTGAGTCGTCCTATGCCTAGCTCGTCCTCGCAACCAATAAGCTTCACACAGGTGTAACATGTCGGACTCTATCGCAGAGATTCAGGCTTGCATCGCCAGGCTCTCGGCCGAGATTGAAATGCAAAGAGATCAAGGTAGTACGACAGCTGAAACAGAGTAAAAGTGCCGCTCAGCGCCAGCTCAACTCTATCTGCGACCCGATGACACGACTCCCCCTCGATGTATCGTCGGAAATCTTCCTCCAGTGTCTTCCCTCCGAGGTAGTACCGCCAAATGTGGGCGCTTACACAGCCCCGATGCTGCTTTTAAACGTTTCCAACATGTGGACTGATATCGCGCTCGCCACTCACGTTTTGTGGGCCGCCGTTCACCTCGATTTCCAGGGCTGCAGGGTTTAGTCGAATATGCACGTTGTTTTTCGTTATCCATTGCGCTTCATAAAAGCCTGCATCGCCGCCGTTCTTCGGCAGTATGCCCCACAGCTCAAAAATCTTGAAATATACGAGGAGGAACAGAGGGTCGACGTTCGTTCCTCACCGTTGTTCCCTTGCCTCAAAAGCATCACCTTCGGCCCTCCTTCAGACTACCCGGGCTGTGGAAAGTTAGTCTCCCTCATATTACTGGACTGCTGCATCTGGCTCCGACACTAGCGGAATGCACTCTTGATAATATCGCCTTTAGCAAATGGCGTAACACATCCCCGAAACAGTTTCTCCCCTATCTCATATGCGTGAACCTCAAGTTTGGGCCTGCAGATTCCGATGGTGATTATAGCCGTCACGGAGATGACATTATACGCCATCTTTCGATGCCCGTCCTCGAGGCACTCACTATTCCATTGATCCACCTCTCTCACAAGGACTTTTCGTCGTTTTCGAAGTGGGATCCGCCCCCACTTCGAAGATTGATCCTCGGTTGCCGTGCTTACAATATTGGGTTCCTCAAATTGGGCGAATGGCTCCGTCGTCTGCCGTTCCTCACGGATCTCGAACTGTACACGACAGATAGCTCTTTTGCAGGCGATTTATTCTCCGCTCTTGCGGAATACCCCCCTACGAGGCCGATTTCCTCCCAAACCTTCAGAACCTGAAGATCCGGCACCACTTCCGAGTCCCCGGAATCCTCTCTCTATTATCCTTGTGTCAGAAACTGCTTCACGCCCTCTCGGTTCGTCGACTTGTTTGCTTTCATTTTAAAGCAAATCTTTTTGGCGACGACCCCACCGAAGCTCGGCCCCGTCCAGATGTCTTCGAACGGTTGCGACAACTCGCTGCAGACGGGATGGACATATATGTTGGGAACAAAGACGAAAATTACATCTCGTTATAATCTTCACGGTGCTGCGAATTTTCCAATATAAAAAACTGGTTCCGACGTACAGTATTTGATGACCATTGTCTTAGTGCAGCCTCCAACGGATACCCGTCAGTGAAATACGTCTCCACCAGATCGTGACGGCCGAAATCACCCCGCATGCTCGGGTTCTATAACGTCTCCCACACCGTCAAGATGAAGAATTTTCCTCGGCACCGGTTTGGACGGCAAGTTATATCGCTTGGTCTGAGAGATAATCAGACCACAAAACCTTAGGCAACAAAATGCCTTACGCATTGCGACTACCACAAGTTACCCACCGACGACATACGGAAGTGCCAAGAGCCAGCGCTGAACATCGCTGGATTTTTTAACCTCCTCATCTGACATCGCAGCGGAAAGTGTACAGTGCAGTAGTTCTTCGTACTCTTGTATGCGCATGCGCACGAACATCTTGGCCGCCAAGGGGTTGGTGAATTCACGGCCATCGATGCCATGCTTGAGTATCATGGCCACAAGATTCACTTCGCTGGCCCCCGACAAGATCTCTTTCTCGTAAGATGCAACATCTGGGACTTCGTCAGCTTTGAAGGTCGCGCAAGAATATAATAATACCATTCTCCATCGTACATAAATCTGTCAAGTCTCATTATTAGAAAGCTCGAGCGGTGAAGCGAGGGCGAACCTATCGACAAATCCAAGCACCTAGCGAGCAATGAATTCTGGAGCTGTTCATCCGGCAAGTATATTTCCAGGCCATAACGCGCGAAACCGAAAAATAGATAGCCGCCGGCATTAAATCTACGATATTCCAGATACATCGAGATGTCCACATGGGACACAGGATTCTGAGCTCTTTGGGAGACAGTGAGCGTCTTTCACTTGGGGATAAACAACCAAGTGTAAGATGTGTTACCTGAAAGAAGTCGCCCGTAAGCCGCACGTATTGATTATATTCAGGAACCGAGCAACTTGCGGCAAGGTCCTCATACAGATCGCATAGAAGTTTTTCGAGCGCTGATTGCGCGGGATCCTGGCCATGAGCGTTCAACTTGGTTTTTTTTCCTTCGTGAAAACATACCTTGAAAGTCCGCATTTTTATGACATTCTCCATTCGATTAATGACGGAATTCTTGGCCTGTAATTTAGAAGCTCAGAAATGGACATAAAACGGTATGAAGACAAACCACGGAGGATGATTCAAAGAATGCATCTGCGGCGAAATAAAAAACGTTAGTACGAGCAACCCACATCATCCTTGCAAGTTTGCCGCCGGGAATAACTATCCTTTCGATCAGAGACTACGGAACATGGACGACAAGACAGATAGATCATACTTCTGGTGATAAACGAAGTTACATCCCAACTCAGAAACAGATCTCGCTCTGCCTTTGTTTTGAACGGCCAAGCCAAAATGTAGTGATTGGTTTCTGCCGTGATTGCATCCCTCATGGGATGATCACGCGCAGGAGGAAATTGAGCAAGTGGCGGAAGATCTGGATGCATCGATTCGCTAGGGATGAGAAAGGTCCGAGTCGACTGGGAGCAAGTCAGGGAGGTTTATAAATGAGACGGGGGAACCAGCGTCCAAGGACGGAGACCGCGTCAGCGTACAGAGAAGTATCACAGCCAATTTCCGATACATACGAGGGGTTTCCATAGACATTGAGTTGTCAGTATATTGGCCGGTTTAATGAACCCGACACTTTCGTGGGTCTCGAGCTAATATCGGTCGGCGAAAGCGCCGGATTGCAAGGTCAATTATCAAGATAGTTTTTGATCTTACGATTCACCGTGGAAGCTCGGGGACAACTCGGGGCCGACAAGAGGCCGACAAGATCACCCGGAGCGCATTGCCAATGGGTACTTTCAATTGATGTTGAACCAATCCACAGAGTGGCAGAGTGACCGAATATTGGCGGCGCCGACCGTGAGTTGCAGGTTGGATCCGGAGGTAGGAAAACCTGCTTTCGGGATATGAGTATAGGCCGTCTAGAAGCATACAGCTTCGAAATGAAAAAATGGAACGTGTAATTGCAGACAAGAAGGTATTTCAAACTCCGACTGGGGATCGCCGGCACGGATTCCGAGTCTTACGTACGTCTTCAATGGCCAACGGCGTCTCGCCGCCGCCGTCACCAACCATCTCATCCATTCAGGTAAAATGCGGAGCGAAAGCAATTTGAGCTTTGCACATCGGACCGAAAGGGTTGAGTGAATTACAAGAAATACGGATAGCGTACTATATTTGTGCTGTTCTCAACGCGCCCACTTTGTTGAGCCCGCTATGTAAATGTCCATCCCATCTTTCTTGAGTGCCTGCAGACGTTCTGAGAGCTGAGAAGAACCGATGAAACCTTTCGTTGTGTGGAGTTCAAACCTCTGTAACCGAGTATTCTCGGTTATATCCCAGCGTGTCTCGAGCATCTCGACAACCAACTGAGCAAGATCTGCCCCATTTTTGTGACGTGGCCAATCCGAGTCCTTACCGCACAAATCCTCCCTGAAAGATTTGAGGTTCGGTAGGAAACGAGGGTTGCCCTTGAGGAGGCGGACGATCTCGTAGAAGCTGGGGCCGACCCGTCGAACTTCTAGCTCAGAAAGTGACGAAATGCCCTCCAAACATTGGTTATACTCCTGCATTGTCCACCCGGTTCCTGCGACGGTGAGGTGGTCGAGCGCACACTGCGATCTTGCGAGGAACGCTCGCCAATCATCGAGGTCTAATTCCTCGGTTTCAAGATACACGAGTGCAGGCGTCGTCAGATGCTTAAGAAGGTCTGTCGAGGGCTCTTTTATACGAGCTGAGTATCAAGGATTTGAGATCTAGAAGGGGCGGAACGGCGACGAGGGGGCCACTCGCATTGCGGCACTCGAAACGACAGGTGACGAGATTGGGTGCAAGCGATAAAATGAGCAGACAGTTGGGGAGGGTTAACGAGTCGGCTCGGAAGGTGGTGAGCTGTCCCCACGGAAGATCTATGTTTTGAGGGTGGAAGTTCGCGAGAAAATGTACATCTCGGAGCTCGGGAGTCATCTTGAAGCCTGTGATCATCCCTTCATGGTAACGAAGCGATCGACAGGTCAAGAAAATTTTCTGTAGAGCGGGAAGCGGCCCGACCATTGCCTCGAGTCGAAAAAGATCGTCGGCGGGGAGTGATATCAAGGGTAAGGTCCTGCAGTTGCTCTGCATGGCGGTGCAAAAGCCGAAGAAGACCGTCAGACGACGTCTCGGGGTGCGCTTTATATTTGATATCCATGGTCAGAGGAAGGGAGCCGGATCTGGAAAGCCACCGCTCGAGGTGCGGGACCGCGTCTTCAATAAAATAACCACAATGTACTTCAATCTGCGTCCACAATTCAGGCGTCGACCAGGCGCGCTCTCGGAATTGTCGACATACTCTCCCTAAGAGCAGCGGTGCTTCGGTCTGGGAGAACGTAGGTAGCTCTCTTTCCCTCCCGAATCCAGGGAACCATTGACGGTCATACACTGCGTGAATGAAAATGACCGACGTTATCTCTGGAGGAAGATCGAGGACTGAAATGGTTGAAGGCATGGGGTCGAATTGGAAGATCCTTGGGGATTGAACTTCAGTAACGACTCGCAAAGGTCAAAGTTGAAAAACAACGCACAGGGTCTAGGGTTCTGTTTGAGTAACAAGAGAGACATGGTGTACGCGCCGAAAGACAGCTGTGAGCCTGATGAGTGACACTGCGCGCGTTATGAGCTAAATCCGACGCAAGAACGGAGCCTAGTACAAACAGTTGTAGTCCCAAATTCAGCTAGAGTTATTCACGGTCGTGTTAGCTCGAGGGAATACCAGGTCAGCAAGAAAGTGTAGTCGACGTTGTTTTCGTCGAAGAATGCGAACGCGAGCACAACACCAAACAAGCGCGAGAAAATCTCTGAAACTCATGAGTGGGTGTATTTATTTCCCTTCCTTCAGTACTCGGGGCGATTACAGCTACAATATAAAGTACTGGTCTAGTTTCTAATCATTCGATGGGTCGACCATCATTATTTTCAGGTCGTCTCGAGTCCGAACACGGCGGCCTGGAGCGCGATATTGCAGGCGACGCTGGCCAGAGATACGCCGTTCTGTCAGTCGTCAAATCGTACGCATTTTGCTCCAGCTGTGGCGAAGGAGCCGGCACGACAGGCAAGAAGACGGTCGCGGCTTGGGGGGGGGGGGTGCCTCAGATGGGCTTGAAGGGTTGGCGAGTAGGGGAGGAGTCCTTGCTATCCTCCATTCAGTCTGCAGCCATCGCAGGAGTACTGTACAGCACTCACGATTAACCACCCTAATAGAAGAACCGATGATATAGAAGCCGAAGGAAGGCAGCAGGTCTCCGCACCTTGCCTGACTCCTTCTCCTTCGACTGCATCAACCTCTGCTTGGACACCTCCTCGGGCGACGGTGGCGGCTTGTCGACGTTACCCTCCCTCCTGGACTTGTCCTCTTCCCCCCGCCGCTCCCATCCCGGCACGGGGTTCGTGCGCACCTTGACGCGCTCGACCCGCAGAAAGAAGCGGCGCTCGAGGTACCCCATCTCGTTTCCGGGCGTGAGGATGACGCCGGTGGGCGACACGTAGAATTTGATGTCCGCCTCAATGGCGCGGGCCACATCTATCGATATTAACACCTCAGAGGGCGTCTGCATGCCTAGACGCGCATCGCGACGTGTTTAGCGGGCAGTCGCGAATTTTGCGGCGGCGTACCATTTACCATGTCACCCACCACGCCTTTGGCCAAATGAATGTAGTTTCGAGTCATTCGGTGAAGCCCAGGCTGTTTGGCTAGTTTCGAAAACAAAGTTATGAGCGATATATAACAGAAAAGACGTGACCAGGACGTACCAATGGCCTCCCAGGCACTCAGAGACGTTCCGTGAACGGCCATGGGGATCTCGCTCGCCGACCGGATTCGTCTCAAATCGAGTGAGGTGTCCTGAAAAAAAAGTTGGTCGATTGTATACAATTGTGCCAGAAAAGACCTACGGGATTAGTCTCAGACTCGCGGCTTTCAGGGTTCGCGCGAATCCACCACGAGGAACTCTTGTTGTACCAAGGCTCGTATGCAAGGTGGTAACGCGACTTTTGGTCCTCGCGTACGACTTTTTCAAGCGTCTCAAAGTTGACGCCACGAAATGACATGTGGTTCAGCTACACATTTTTTCCGTTCAATCATCGTCGTTCACATTTGAAAAAAAGCTATAAACACACCAGCGCCTCAACGTTGACATAGCCGTTCGACCGAGTCGGTAGAAAGCCATATCTGGGGCCATAGCGCATGAGCCGCGACAGTTGGCGGGACACCCGCATCTGGTGAGCGTCAACTGGCTTCCGTTCGCGCCGCTGCCGCGCAGGCCATCGTTTGGGCGGCGGTGGGGGTTGTTCTGCAGGTCCTGAATACGCCCTGAACATTATTGGAAGAAATTTTCGGCATCGACCATCGAAGGGCGAGAGGAACATCCAGTGCCAAACAAACACGGAGACACACGGGATATCAGTCGTGACCGCGAACGCGAAAGAATTTCATCCTCAAATATGACGATTGCTTCACAGGACAAAAGAGATTCAATATGTAACAATGATAGTCGTACAAGAGTTGTGTTTGTCAGAGCGAAAAAAGAGACGAATAAAAAGGAAAGACATCGTTAGGCGTCCAGCAATAGGAATAGCTAGCATATCATCATAAGTAGGAAATCATTACTCGGGTTTGACCCTCCATATAACAGCGGCGGCCGCGACGCTGAGTACCAGCACGCCAATCGCCGTCTGTATGTGCATAGCTGTATTGTCATTTTGGTTTTTGTGTTGACCAGACCCATTCAGCGCCCGGAGAGATTTCTACAACAAGATACGATCAACAAACTAAAGAACAGACACACGAGAAGGGGCGAGAAAGCGGTTCGTACCTCAGCCTCAGCCGGGGGACTCGTTGGTGCAATGTCGGACGCCGCCGCTGACGACAACAGCGCCTTCCCGTCGAAGGACGAGAGGGAAGACGCGTGCACGGAGGACTCGGGCGTGGGCAGCACACCCCCGCCGCGCAGCGCGAGTTCCGTGATCGCGTCGTCTGACATGGGGCTCCCCGGCGCCGAGTCGCTGCCGTTGAGGATGTCCCCATTCCCATTCACACCCTTCGGCGAGCCCGACCGCCCGCGACTGGTGCTTCGCCTCCTCCGCCGCCGCCCATGCGCCGAGTCGGCCGAGAGACTGCGTGGACTCGGCGGCGTCGCGAGGCCGCCGTTTGCGTGAGGGTACGACATCGGAGCAGGGAAAGAGTTTGTGAACTTCGCCTTGATCCGCTCGTCGACCATCCCACGCATCTGGTTCTCCCAGTCGTCCCGCGTCCGCTTGAGCCGCTCGCGCTCCTGCGCCCACTCTTCCTGGACAGAGCTCCACTGGCCCTGCAGCGAGTTTTTAAATGACAGCAAAGCGGCAGTGACGGCAGACTCTGCAGCAGCGGGTGACTCTGTGGTGTCGTTCTTGCTGCCCGTTGTCTCCTTGTTCGACGGCGCGGAGCTGACGACAGCGCTCACGAGGCCCTCCAACCGCTTCACTTTATCCTCTAGTGCGACGATCGTGCTCTGCGCGGCGGCATGCTGCGCCTGCAGCGTCGAGGACATTGCCAAAGCCGACTCGAGCTGGGTTGAAAGGAGGGCGAGGCGGTTGGTGAGCTCATTAATGGTGGGGCCTGGCGGCGAGGCGACAGATGCATCAGAAGATGATGACGCGGCGAGGGGGCTGCGAAGGGTCGAAGATCGTGCAAGATTGCGCGACATGCCCATGTTTGTCGGCTCCGGCGTCCGAGGCCGCCCAAGCTCTGCTCGCCGCTGTTCCCGGTCTTCCTCGTGTTCCTGGAAGATATCCTGGTGTTCCGGGGACAATGACCTGGGCTCATGCTCCTCGTCCTGTTTGTCGTCTGCGTGCACGGGTTCATCCTCCTCCTCCTCGTCTTCCTCGTCTACCCGTTCGAGCGCATGTGGCATAACGGTCGAGACGCTGTGCGCATCCGAGTCCTCGTCGTCCGCCTCACCCTCATCATCCTCAAGGTCAAATCCACCCTTCGGCTCTTGAGCTGCCGAACCCTGCTGCAAAACACCGACAAGATCCCGAAGTGTCCGCACTTCTTGTTTTATTGCCTCCTGCTCTGCGAGTACGCCCTCGAGCGCACGGATTTTGTCCACATGTGAGGCGAGCGAGGACTGTGTCGTGAGGAGCTGCGACTGCAATTCGGAAAGAGCCGGGGATCCAGTTTCGGGTGCTGGCGGGTGCAGCTGCGGGGGAGAGGGTGCAGACGACTCTGCTTGTGGCGGTCGTACGGGAGGCAGTACATGGGGGAAAGGTGGGAGATTCTGAGGCTGTGAGAAAAGTTAATTAATTTCGGTATTTCCGTAACGGTACAGTACAGACCAAAGAGCCGCCCAGCGTGTCCTGAATGTCATTCATGGCACCACTAAGAGTCTGCAGGTCCTGCCCCGTCTCGCGGCTCTTGGTCAGCTCGCCTTGTAGCCGGCTGAGGATGTGATCGAAGGTGAGGCCGCTTTTGCCGGGAGCACGCATGCTAGCGCCCATGCCACCCATTCCGTTGAGGCCCTGGTGGGGCATTTGCGGTCGACGTTGACCCTGGGGTCCACCGGGCGCGAAGTTGAAGGACGAAGCGCCCTGGGGACCTGCTTGGGGCAGCATCGAGGACTGTGAGTATTGCCCCTGGTTCTGCTGCTGGTCTGCGCGAGCCTGCTGCTCGTTGAAGATACATGATACGCGGGCGGCGACCTTGTGGTGAATGATGGTCTTGTTGTCCTCGCCGACGATATCTATCCCGAATTCCTTGGGGACGCGTGAGAATAGGGAAGCGAACGCGCATCCAGAGGCTTACGACGATGTCGTCGGTGTGCAATTCGAAGGGCTCAGACTCGACGCCCTCTGCACTTAACCGTTCGCTGTTGACGAAGGTCCCGTTTGAACTCCTAACATCCTTGATGAATATCTGGGGAAAGGTAAGTGCTATGTGATATACGGAGCATCCGGGCAGACCTTTCCGTTTTCCTCCCAGACCTCTGCATGTTGCCGACTCAGAACCTTCGAGTCGAAGTATCCATTCCGTTCCCCTGGGCTGGTTTTGGCATTGGTTTGCCGACCAATTTTTACACGCTGGCCGGGGGGATTGAGGGAGATGTGTTTAGGGATAAAGGAGTCATTGAGAGGGTACAAGTATAGTGCAGGGAAGGCGAGATTATTCTGTGGACTGGAGAACGGGGCCGGGGAGGGCATAGTGGGAGTTAAGGCGCGTTGGAGCCCTCAACTGTTTGGCGGGGAAGATGATGGCGGGAAGATGGCGAAGGCTAACAAGTAAACAAGTACAAAGCAAAAAGCTATATTTGAAATGTTGACTCACACTGACGCGTCTACTGACGCCGTGAGCACCTCAAGCAAAAAGCCCTCGAACTTGACACGAACTGAACAAACGAGGTTTTGTTTCTTTTTTTTTTTCCAAGTGCGATTTTACAGTCAGCGTCAAAGAAAGCACATATGGTCACATGTGGTTTACCCCAGATTGTTCCGAAGCCATTCGCGTTGAGAGAGATGTCGCGGAAACCTGAAGAAGAGTTGCAATATCCCAACATATTCTGGCTGATTTGTGATTCGTTTTCAACTCAGACCGCTTTCCTTCTCAGCACCTAGACATGTAAGCTTTTGAAAAGTTCCGAATCTGACTTGCGTATTGGGCAGCCTCAACAGGCAGCCTCACCAAGCAGCCAGCACTGGCACTGGGGTGAAGTTAAAGCAGAAGCGACCCAGCGGAATCACCCTGGCAAGGAAAATGCGAAGGCGAGTAGCAATATTCGGTTCAGTCACATCGACTCGGATTTACCTTGGATTTTCCTGCACTCTTTACTGTGACCTGGAGATTGTCTTGGGATGGTTGACGTTGGCGGTCCTGCATCAATATGCCGCCGCAACTTGAAGCCATACTCATTCCAGTTGGCCGTCCGCCTGCGCCGACCTTTCGCGCTCTAAGCGAAAATGTGAAGCCCCGCGAAAAAAACTCTTGAGGGTGCGAGATGAGGGCGAAGCGAGCTCGAGAAGGCATTTCATGTCGCACAGAAAGACGTTGGACGATCTGGAGGAGCGGGCGGGCAGCCTGAGGCAACCAAGAGTGAACACCAAATGTCCGTTTCCTAGCGTCGTCCAATATTCAGCATAAACGTACGCGTTGTCTTGTAGACCGAATCTATTGCGTGCAGATCCATTCTAGCTACACGTTCGATTATTTTGACAGAGCGTGCTGCAGCGCCTCATACACATCCGCCTCAATGCGCGCTTCAAGCTTGTCCTCCTCCGACCCATTCCCAGAGGCAACGCGCAGCGCCTCCTGCAGATTCGTGCGGATCGCCTGCAGTCACGAATCCACAATCAGGCCGCCGTCCACCAACGAAATTCAGCGCGTGTCACGTACCTCGGCGGAAAAGTCCTCCAGCGGCGCGGCCTCGACGACGTTGACGGTCAGCTTGTTTCCGGGGTGCACGGTTGCGAACCCGCCGGAAACTGTTGTGCGTTCATCCAATATGAGACGCGCGCAGTTAAACACCACAAACAGCACTACTTACCAAACCACTTCTTGGACCCGCTGGACTCGACGACCTCAACGACACCAGGGCGCAGCGGCTCAATCGACGGAACGTGGTTGGCGAGGATACCCATGTCTCCCGTCGCGGCACAGATGTTTACTTGCACGACATCGGTGGAAGTGAAGATGGGCTACAATAGACAAGGCAACATCATAAGTTTTGGTATTTTCAGTGCGGCAGGACAGAAAACGGACTTGATGGGGGAGAACGAGGGAGAGTTTGATTTTGTCGGAGGCCTCTGCGTATCCTCTTCTACCGAGGGTGAGGGCGGAGGGCGCACGGCGCGCAGCGGACGCCAGCAGTCGAAGGGAAGACATAGCCTTGTTTTGGCTCTGGAGCAAACAAGCGCAACGGCTTGATCCTCTTCGACTTCCGAGTCAGTCCGGTCCAAGAAAAAATTCGACTGTCTTATTGTCCGCGACTGGCTGTGGGAGAGCATGTTGGGCTGACTTGTCGTTGAAATCGCGTTCGGAGGCTTCTTTTTGGCTTGTTTGTAGGCGGAACGAAGATTCGCAAGGACTAGGCATTTGAGTCGATTCCTTCGAGCCGCTCGATCTCACCAGCACAAACAAGCAAATTCTATATCCTAGGTAGTACAAGTACGAGCTGTAAGTACAGAGATGGAGGGGAGATGCAGAAAAATTGGGAGGAAGGAATATATGAAGCACAAGGTTGATACATGTCTAAGGGAGCACTTTTGCGTGATGGTGGTACAGTGAGAGATAATCTGAGTACAGAGGAGATGATAAGGAAGAGATGAAGCAAAGATGGTCGTCGGGCAAGCGCAGCCCGGAGATTGAGGAGAAGAATGATTTTGAAAAAGACTTCGCGACGCGCACTCCCAGCGTTATTTGACCCGTCGCCGTCCGCGTTCCATGCAGAGAAAATAGTGAGACCCGTATCGCCTCGAGACGTGCCGCCATTGATGTCCATCCCGCTATGGTCGCTGCCAGCCGTTCCGCGTTCCTGCCAACAAACCGGTCAATGCCACCCGCCCAAGTCAGAGCAGCACGTCTGCTTCTCTGACCTGGGCGGGTGACCCACGGACGCCCGGGCTGGAGAGGCACGTCTGCCTCTCCGACTCGGGCGACGCGAAGGACAGAAGCGTCGGGGGCACGTTAACCCCGGCGCTTCTGTCCTCCTCGTGGTAGAGACCGATTGCTGGCGAAGACGGTTGCGGCGAAAGATGGATGGTGAACTTGCGACTTGATTCAATGGGATAGAACGAGGACGGGCGTTCGGGTGGATTTGCGATACAGCAGAGACGGCCATCGGGTTGTGGGTTGGAATGATCTGGAGGCGAGCATGGGCCAGTTAGGGGTTTAGGGTAGACGAAAGAAATTGCGAGGTAATTGATCGTTTGAGCGATTGTAGGACGGATGCGACTTCTTGACAACTTTTGCGACTACCAAACGCCAGAGTGCTTTTTAACAGGGTACCGATGGGGCGCTTGATGATCGTACGGTCCGAATCGGTTCTACACCGGCGTCGCGTATAACGGACTGGGCCCGACGGAGGCTTGAGGGTAGCCTACGCGATTGCGAAACGAGAAGTTAGTGCGGAAGGCCGGAGGACGACCAATGGAGCCCGTTGAATGCGCAACAGAAGAGGGCGGCGCCGGGCTCGTCTCATAAACGTCGACGTTGGAATTGACCTCGACCGCCGGCAGCGCGTTGTTGGTAGCAAAAGTACGGTGGAGCTCCGCGGTTGACGGATGCTGCTGCTGCTCGGGAAACACAGTAGTATGAGCTTGGCGCGAGAGATAAGGAGAAGCACGGGACTGGACATGCGAGCGCACTCTGCGAGGCCGGAGTTCAGGTGGCAAGTGACCGAAGGACTGGACAGAGTGCTCAAGGAACGTTTGCATGCCTTCGGGGTTCTTGGGGGGTGAGAACGCTTTCAACTGGTCAGTACTCTCAAACACGGAAGGGAAAACGACATACCCTGCAACGCATACAAGCTGAATGGCGTATCTGACCAAATCCGCCTGCTTTCCGCCACAGCATCCTCCGCTTCTTTATGCAATTCATTGTAACGGCACAGAGCCAGGATCTCCCTCTCGTCATCGAAACCAAAGCCGCTCGTGGTCAGATCGATCGAGCCAGTATCGAGCTCAGCAATACACATGCCCTGGTGAGCAGTGGAAAGAAAAGCGTTGCAAGCTACCGGAACTGTTGAAGTTTGATCGATAAACGAATCGGGCGTTGATGGAACCCGCCGGGAAGTCGAAGCCAGCCGGGTCTGACAGGGGATGGTACCGGATCTGAAGGTCGCTGGGGTCTCGTGGATTGGCGACGGATTGGGTGCCAGGGTCTCGTGGAGAACCGTGCTGGGTGTCTTGAATGACGATGTGGGCTCAATCCAGGGGAACGGCGACAGCGACAGACTCGGTGGCTTGACCGGCAGCTCCATAGAACTCTCGACGACGTCGACTTCAGCGTGGCTCGAAGGTGCTGAAAGTTTTTCGGTGAGGGTGTGGATATAGGCCTCGCTAGCAGTCTATGAAGGTTATCAGCAAGGGAGGGTAGTACGCGAGAAAAAGAAGACACACCAAAGGTTCCTCGTCGATGGCGTCCAGGGTCGGCGTGAACCTTGGTATGCGGCGCAGCGGGGTAGCCCATGGAAAACGTCCTGGTTTGCATAGAATCTGCGGCGCAACCTGCAAAAGGATGAATAAAAGTCTCTGTGGCAAACACTGTACGACATACTGTGCACAGCGAGGTCGACGAAGGTGCCAACACCCACTTGAGCATAAGCAGGACAGCGGCCAGGGAGATATACACTCCGAGAACGCAGCCCAGCAGCACGTAGCCCAGGATGATAAACGCGGGGTCCGTGGAAGGCCGGGACGACTGGGGAATCGCAAGCATGATGCGAGCCTCATCGTTGAAAGCGGTGTGGTCGAGTGCCTCGGAGAGTTGACCAGCGAGCACAATGTTGATATCGTCGTATGCGATAGGTTGTTCGTAGTCGAAGAAGAAACGAGCTGGGCACTCGCGCACTGGGGACGTAGGTGCAGCCGGGCCAAAGGGTGCATCGTCACTGTCGTCCTCGAACTCGTCGTAGAAGAAGACGGCATCTGTGTGTCTTGGATAGAACGCATCGACCGCGACCAGGGACCAAAACCCGCGCGTGCCGTCGACCGGCTGGAGTCCGGCGAACGCGTCCTTCAATAAATGGTCGCGATATTCAGAGTATGTTTGTGGCTCGAACTGGATCGGGGCCGGCCGGATGGCCTTGAGAGTGAGGGAGAGGAAGGAGAGGAGGAGGAGGACGACGGGGAAGAAGACGCGGCGAAGGCGGGTGAACATCGTGCAAGATGCGACGGTGAGAGGATATGAAGAATGTGAAGATGCTTGAGCTTGTGAGCTGGGAGCAAGTGCACGTAAGAATGACAAATGCGAAAGCAAGAGTCAATTGGGGAATGCGAACCGCGAATTGGCTTATATACTTTGTTTATTTGGTGGTACAAACACCCCAAAACAGACGCGTCGCGACGCGCCAGGCGAAGAGACGCGTCCAACGCGTCGAAAATGAGCAGACATTCCAAGCGAGAGGGCAGACGACGGGATGGAAAGGGATTTTCGTGATCCACGTCGAAGATCGTGATCGCTGATCCGTCGGGGGTAGGACGGCCCAGTAACAGCGAGTTTCGACCGTTGAGATCGACTTGGTATTCTTCTACAAAAACGTCCTTTGCTCGTTAAACCAACCGTACAAGAAACTAGGTGATAATTAATACGAATGGGTCAACATGTATCTAGGATGCGAGAGTATGTTTGATTAGGTATTGGTGAAGCAAGAAGATAGTGCAAGTCAATCAGGTCCAGTGCAGCAACAAAAGTATCATACCCAAAAAAAAAGTGTCCAACGGCACTCTGTCCCCGTCCTCCCTCGTCTCTTAGGTAGCAATGAAATAAGTTAACCGCGGCGCACATTCGACCACCCGTCCCCAGACGGCATCGCGCTCAGCCTCCTCGAGCTCCTTCCCGGCGTCCCCGGCCCGTTACCAGTGCCATGACCATTCCCGTGCGCATGCTTGCTGGGCGACTGGGGCACAGAAAGCATCGAGCCCTTCCCAAGACCAGGCGACGTCGACCCGGGCCGCACATGCATATACAGCTGCGCAAAGTCGCCCACCAGCCCCGACGGCGACAGCCCTCCACCATTCATCCCCATTCCATTCATACTACTATTCATTCCTGGTGCAAACGATACCGGCCGCGCTGTCTTCTTCTGTATCGCCGGCGCCTGCGTCCCCTCGGGCTCAAGAAGGAGCTGGAGCGCATAGAGACACATGAACGCGTCGTTGCCCGAGTTGTGCATGACGACGCCGGGGACCATCGCGCCGGGCTGCGGGAACTGCCCCGGGACGAGGACCTGAGTCTGCAGCGCAGGATTGTGCGACTGCGGGTCGGACGGGGAGGGTAGCGAACGCAGGAGGTTCTCAAGGCTCAGCGTCGAGCCGTGCCCGCGGGGCTTGGGGTTGCCGGGGGTGGATGTGTGCGGGTCGATCATGGGAGAACGGTGTCCACCGGCGAAGAGCGCACGCTCGAAGGTGGCAGTATCGAGGATGAGCATATTGTGTGGAAGTTCTGGTCGTGATAATAAGAGTCGTGCAAGTTGAAAAAGCGAACGACCACCTACTGATCTTCATTTCTTCCATCCTCGAAAGGTCCCCGCTTATCCCGTGTGCAACGAGCACCAAGGTATTGGGAATTGTCTCCGAGTCAGGGCTGGCAAGGCTGCTAATAATTGCCTGGATAATTTGTGGTAATTTTGCTTTGGGACAAACTTGACTGTCTCCGAACGCATACTATGTCCAATGGATGTAAACAAGTGTAGTAGTGGCCCGACCCTCGACTCACCTGCCACGGGTGGGTAGGACAGTGCTTGTTGATTACTTTGTCCACGTACTCCTGCACAATGTAGTGACCTTTCCGATAATTTGCGTCCGGCACGGGAGGCCAATGTCCGAGCCTGCAGGAAGATGAGGTTTGCTTCTCTTTGCACTGAGGAAACGGAAACTCACGCCTCCAAATGCCCACATCGGATCGCCGCATACCCCCACTCTAGGCAACTCTTCTCGTTTCGTTCGCTCCACTCGAAATCAATGGCGAGAAAGGTCCGATCGCGAGAAGCCCACAGCTCCTTGACGGCCTTCGGCTCCCCCGCACGCACACGCAGTTTGAGCGCGGATAGCACCGCGGCCGACAGGGTGGAGTGCAGCCTCTTGTAGCTCGCATAGTCCGACACGGTCCGCAGTGGCCGAGACGTGGTCTCGAACGGCTGGACTTGCAGGATATTCGGCGCCTGCGGCAATGTTTCGCCGAATCTGGGTCCATCCATTAATACATACACGGCATATGAACGCCGAGTAGAAGCAAACGCACCGCGTCTTGATCATCTTAAGGAATGCACCGATGGACGTGAGGCGGGTAACGATGTGTGCGCGGCCAGTCCAGACATCGGTACAGGTAATGCAAGGCCATGAGAAGGCGAGAAAATCCTCGAACGTGGAGAACAAATGGCCCCAGGAGCGGTCATACCTGTAAGATGCGGACAATATGAGCACCCTACGGTCGATAGCCGCACCAAAAGCGCACTGCCAGCCCATCGAGACAGAAAAGAGGATTCCACTGGCTTCCGAACCAAAACGATACGCCCTACTCTCGAAAATTGCAGAAAAAAGCCACAACTCACCAGGTAATGTTGTTGACTTGGAAGTAACCGATGTACGCAGAATAGACCTGGTTTTCCTTCGTATCGACTTGAAATAAAGCCAAGAAAAGACTCACCGAATGCAAGTCGTACTCCCATCCTCGCGGGTCGACAAGGGTGAAGTCCGACATGTGGGGAAGCAGGGCAAAGAAGCGGCACTGTGACGTAATTAGGATTGAGTCCTGCTCGGCTTGCCTTCGCCGCTTGCGCTAAACTATCACCAGCAACTACCGCTGCCCTTGTCGACGACCAGCAAGCTTTCGCGAAAACATGTCTGAAATTTGACTGTGAGTACTGGAAGGACTGACGAGGAATTTGAAATTTTGGCGGGTCACGTACTTGGCTTGCTTGGCTCGACACAGCAAAACGCATCTCGAAAATATTAATTCTCAAGGGGCGTTGTTAATCCTCTTCAAATTTCTCCGTCCTCTTTCTCTGCGGCGCCTGTTCTGGGCTCTATACATGCTAAGATTCTCTGCAAAATAGGAAGTTACAACTTGAACACCGTGGAAATTGAATTCCAGACTGGCTTACCGCATCCGAGTCAGGTTTGTTGGAACCGGTCTCGAATCCACCCAGTCTACACCTCGAATGTTCTGTGTGTCCATGGAGGTTCTGGACAAGAGAGAAACGTACGTCTACTCCCATCGGTGGTGCTTTTGGACATCTTCCGAGTGTCGTCATTTCTCTGTCATTACTTCCCGTCACTTTGCTACCTCGGTGACCCATATACATGTCCTTCTGTCTACGCTACATTTCTAGGCCACCCCGAGAAACCGTCGAAATGAATCTGAAGATCGATCCAGAGGCTGGGTATGCACTTGTGAGAAGTCAAACCGTCGGTCAAACCAGACCTGCTTAGACCTGCTTCCACACGGTCGCCGCGAACGCCAGAAGGGCGGACCTGGTAGCATCGAACCTGTCAAGGTCATTGTAATATCTATGAACTGTCTGACTTATTATACGTGACGTCTTCTAACTATTCCATGCAACTGTTGGGCAACGTTCATATCTGGCAAGAGTGCAAGTCACAACGCTCGAAATCTCGATTGATATCCCGAAATATATTCCCGACGCAACGCGGAGAGAGTGCGTAGAACTCAGTCTAACTTCTCGACAGACTGGGTTCACGCTGTGTGAGCTGGTAAAAGGGTTTGTCGAGTTCAATTGATGTACTAAACAATCATGTACGATTTACAACTTCGGCAGCGGGGGCACTGCCTGTACAAACCCATCGTTTCTCTCGACCCGCACCGAGGGGCCCAAGAACGACCACCAAACGCACGCTGGGGATGTGTTCCGCGATGGAATTCGATTGCTCTAGTCTCGCTCTACGTGCTGTACGTCTGCGCACTCTAAGAAAAAACGAAATATTTCTTGACTTACTATATGATTGGAAACTCACAAGCCTACTAGTATTTGGTTCTTGTCGAAACAGCCGATATATGCAAGTACAGACGCTCATAACTACTGCTGGACTTCTAGTCTATGTCCAACCGCCCCACAATATTCCAACCAAGTAAATCACCGCCGCTTAAAATCTATTGGCGGGCCGAGCCGCGTACCATTAGCTACCAAGTCTCTGATCACTTGGCTAGCATACAAGTCCATTATCCCCGAGCAATGAATTTCCTTCAAGGAGCACGCAGCACCCGATCGCTCCAAGAACGATGTAACCTTTGCGAGACTGTCTTCGTTCGGGTTGGACGGCGCGACATGGAACTGCAGCTCTCGCAGCACGGGGAGCGTCAGGCAGTGCAGAAGGTCTGCGTGGAAGCCAGATGTACGCAAAATAAGCACTTGGAGGTGCTCAAGCGGCGGGATCCGGCTCGCGTGCGCGGTATCGAACGACTGGCGCAAGGACAAGGTGCACTCGACGAGAGCGGGCGAAGCCTCCAAGATCTCGAGGCACTCACAGACGCTCAAGGATGTGGCCTACAGCGAGTCAGAAACATTATCACGTCTGTTTTAATGATACCACTCGCCTGCAATTTTTTTAGCTGTGCCCATGGAAGTTCCAGAGTGAAGGGAAACCCTGTAACGAGATGCACCTCGCGCAGCAGCGGAGCGACGCTGAACGCAGTTATGGGCGTGATACGCATCCCCTGCATTCCTGCAAAGTACGCATCCGTGGGACCAATAAACAGCTTCCTAAGAAGTGGAACCTTCCCCTCAATTCTGTTGAGTCGTTGCAGATCCTTGAACGGCAACTCGAGTCGCACATCCTGCCACTGTTCGCTCGAGCGCGTGAGGGACTCGATAAGAGAATCGGGCGAGGGATTTTCTTCGTAATTCATGTATACGACGGCCACAGACAACGGCCGAGTCCGCGCGCGCGCGTCAGCCAACACTCGAGTAGTGGGAGGCTGTTTTGGAAGCACTGTGACCGGAGATTGACGCGGATGGAGGACCACAACCGCGGTGCCGACAGCGCAATGTCTCGCCATTTTCGACAGATCCTGAGAAGCTGTCTTGGTAAAAGTATACAAAGTCTTGTATACGAGACTACCTGAGAAGCACCAACGGCGCGAGCTTGGGATCCGCAACGAACGGGCCTTCACTGTCGTCCGGGAGGCAGAATATGAATATCTCTTCGATTATCTCGGGCGGAACGGTGAGGATTGGATAAAAGATGATAGAGTCTAGCGCCTTTCGAACCGCATATCTTTCCTCGACTAGCCGATTGGGTCGGAGGAGCGGCCCCCTGATATGAGAGATTCCCAAATTGAGCTCGATTAGCCTGGCACGAAGATCGGCGAGAATCTCGGCGTCCGTAGGCGCTGGAGGCGTTACTTCGGCCAGCATCGGAGGCGGTTTGCTTGTTTGCAGGCCGCTTTTTGTCCTCTGTTCGAGATGCTCCACCTTGTCGTGATGGTGTGGAGCATCGACCGAGGAGGGACGTGGGAACGATCCACGCTCATCCAGCCTTCTTCCAGCCTTCTTTCCACTGCGCTTCACCCCCCGCGAGACCGCCAGCCCCATGGCTGAGCCGTGGTTGGCGTTGTGGACCAAGAGTGGTCTTTGTGTGTTATCGATCGACAAATTTCCTTTTTGAACCATTAAACGTGTTTCCCACGTCTCGCAGCCAATCCCAGCGGTTTTCGAAGAAATATTCGGGAATGGACGTTTATTCGCCTGATTGCTTATCTTTGGTGTTCATCCCATGCCTACAACCCGCAAAAATACATTCTCTGATAAGTACGCCCGCCCAATAATGCTCTATTCCGAAGTCATAACATATTTTTTTGCTACCTCAATTGCAGTGACGAGATTTTCGGAATTTAACCCGACACCCTGTGCACTCTCTTCGTCTCCCCAATTCTATAAAAAACATCTCTGAGACGATCCAACATCAGTCAAGATGAAAAAAAGCTTACCGTCCCACCAATGACCGCGGTGACGCTCTCCATCCACTGTTTTCCTCCCTTGCCTTGGTCTCTCAACCTCGACGGAATCCAATTGGCATGAACTATTCTTGTGCTCCGATTCGTCCACGCTGAAGAGATAGAACGCCTTGTCCAAAATTTCCAACACGGGATATTATTTCGCGAAGAGCCTAGGAGCGAGTTGGCAAAATCCAGCTGATCGAGCAAAGGGAATCACCTTCGGATTTTCGTTCGTTTCGAGAACGCCGATGTAAACCTCAGAATTCGGGTGTTCCTCGAAGTATTTTTGGACGACGCTGACACCCTGGTCGTTCGATGAAACAACGCAAGCGGTAGGATACTAGAAGACCTACCGCTTTGAGATACTCATTCTGACTGTCTTTGAGTCTCTTTTGCATAGACTTGCGAAGCAAGGTCAACCGTTCTTTGAACTCGTTCTTTTTGACGACTGATATGTTTGCCTGTGTAATCTCCTGTGGTACCAAAATCAAAATCCAACAGTTCTGCGTAAAACGGTTGAAAACTTGCCGCCGTCAATGTCTTCAACTCCGCCACGTTCGGCGCGCTCACACCCTCAAATCGAGACAGCCTTGCGTCCAATTCCACTGCCACGCCGATAGCATTGCGCGCCTCACTGCCAGTGACTGCAGTAATTCTGCGGATGCCCTTTGCGACTCCTGACTCTTCGATGATTACAAAGTTCTCGATTTGAGCAGTGTTGGGAACGTGGCTTGAAGAATGCAAGGGTTCAACTCGGCGTAAGTGGAATAGAACGTACTCACGTTCCACCGCATAATTCAACACTAAAGTTTCTCCATTCTGAGTTCTCGATGTCTGCAAGAATCTCATCGAGCGATCTCCCAATCGACACCACCCGGACAGGATCAGAGTAGTTCTCTCCAAACACCGCTCGTACCCCCGGAATTTTCAACGCAGTCTCGAGCTTAACAACACCCCTAAACACCTGCATGTCTCGAGTGATCGAACGAACACTATTGGCTTCAATTTTAGACAACTCCGGCAACGCGACCGGTCCATCATGTTGAAAATCGAACCGCAGTTTCTCTGGGACCACAAGCGATCCCTTTTGATCGCTGGGACCAGGCAAAACATCACGAATACTGAGGTTGAGAATATGTGTCGCGGTGTGGTTGTTGCAGATCGCGGTGCGACGGTCCTGGCGAAATCTTAGAATGATGATGAAACAATAAAGGAAGCGTTCGCACCGCGTCGTATGAACTCGTAACCGTGTCACCGACGTTCAGAGTTCCTTTTCGAACACAGCCCACATGGAGGGTATACCCGCCGTACGAGTGGACTTGTTCCACCTCGAACTCGCATTGATGGCCGATGTGAATCTTTCCTGTGTCATAAATTTGACCCCCAGATTCTGAAAAGAAATTGGTGCGGTCGAGAACGACTCCGGTTGAGGTTCCCGAAAGTATGTCGGATGTAGACGAAATGAAGCGGCCATCACATACGATGCTTTTGACTGTCGCACTGATAGTCGACAACTCTGCGAGTTGAATTTCAATCCTGTTAAAAATACACCAAACATCGGTGGTGGAAATCTCACGTACCATGTTTCGAAGCATCGTCCGTTGCCTCGAGCTTAAAATTGTCCCGCAAATACGCAATATCATGGACGGTGAGGGCGACACCTTGCGTCAATCCCACAGGTGAAACCGTGCTGCTCTCCCTGGATCGCGCTTTCGCAATCTCGAATCCCACCTCATCGATTCCCAAACCCAATTGCTCCGCCATAAAGCGCGTCAAGTCAACAGGAAACCCAAACGTGTCATATAGCCTCCAGACATCTCCGCCGCCGATCTCAGTTGCGTTTTGTTGTATCGCACGAGATGTAACTTGCTGAAACAGTTTCTCGCCCTTCTCCAATATCTGTGAGAAGGCACGCTCCTCGCTGTCAAGGATTTCTTGCATTTCTTTCGTCCTTTGGGTGATCTCTGGATAGATGTGACCCTTCATAATGTAAATCAGAAATTCTGATCATGGGTTGAGCGACACACCAGGCTTTCGAGAACCACAGGCATCAAGGACGAGAAGAAAGAACCGAGTGTAACACCTAGCTTGTTCCTCGCGGTCAGAGCACCGCGGCGCAGAATATGCCGCAGGACGTAGCCACTCCCGACACTTCCAGGAATTCCACCGTCGCTCAGGATGAACGTCAATGAGCGCACATGGTCCGCAACAATCCTATATGCAGTGTCGATGCCGTCGGTATCAATGCTCCCAAAGCGTCCTTCGTACGGTCTTATCCTGGTGAGGTGTTGAATTTGGGTAAGAATAGGCAGGAAGAGATCCGTGTCGTAAGTTGAACGTTTATTCTGTAAAACGTAGACCAGGCGTTCAAGTCCAAGACCAGTGTCGATATGCTTGGAAGGAAGCGGCCTAAAGCTTCCGTCGGACTCCCGATTGAACTGAATGAAAACATTGTTCCATATTTCTATTACGTTGGGGTCATCTTGGTTGACGATATGCGAAGCGTTGCGACCCCCGACACAATCGAAGAAGATTTCGCTGTGGATTCAAAGCTGACTGAGACGATATGTCGTTGAATCTCGAGGCGTACCTAGATGGACCACAGGGACCAGTTTTGCCCATTTCTGCGAGCAGATGTGTTCAAAGGCCAGAACTTATCTGCGAAGCGTGACTTACCCCAGAAATTGTCTTTGGAGCTTCCAGGCACTATATGATCCTCTGCCATTCCTTGTTCGAGCCAATGCTGTTTCGCTTCGAGATCTGGTTCGAGACCATTTTCTGCGTCGCCTTCGAAATAGGTTGCGTAGATTTGGTCCTTCGGTAATTTATACACAGCTGTTAAAACCTCCCATGATTGAGCGATGGATTCCTTCTGTTATACCGATCAGGAATCTGCGTCCCGAATAAGATGACGAACGGTTTACCTTGAAATAGTCTCCGAAAGACCAGTTGCCGAGCATTTCGAAGAAGGTATGATGATAAGAACTCTTTCCGATGTTGTCGAGATCTTTGAAGGTGCTCAAGATGGGTTCGGTAAGAATTATCGGTGTCAAAAACGCACCATTATGTTTGCCTCCCGCACGCACGCATTTCTGACTGTTGAACGCACGCTTCAACGTTGCCATCTCAGAACGCGGATCTACAGTACCCAAAAATATGGGCTTGAACTTGAAGGCAAGTGGTTATTCAACCTGAAATATGAAGGGAAGATGACATAGACACTTACCTGATTCATTCCTGCATTCGCAAATAGCAGACTAGGATCATTGAGTGGGATGGTGGACGAGGAAGGCACGAATGTGTGATTTTTGTTTCTAAAGTAGTTGAAGAATTCGCTGCGGATCCTATCCGATGTCCAGAATTCCACTTCGTCCATGATGAACGAAATTCCAAGAAAAGTGCTAAAGACGACGAAATTGGGTCCCAAGTTGAGCGCTCGAGGACTCGGAGAGAGGCGAGAATTTGTTGACAAGAATCAACTTGGAATCAAGTGCTCTTTTATCGTAGTTTCTGCGACGACTTGTGACTCACGGTGACTGGAATACTCATTACGAATCGAGTTAGGCTATTTGTGGTCCAACAGTGGGAGCTTGCACCGCAAGGGGTGGTTCAAGCCAACCTTGACCAGGAGGCTGTGCTAGTCTCAGTGCATCAGTCTCCCTCAGTCTCCTTGCCAAGACAGACGATCACATTCAGGCCGAGCTCAACCTGCTTCAAGTGTGAAAGCTTTTAAACAGGCAATCCTTTGACGATCCTGAACCGCAGGCCTGGACAGGAACAGCTCACTTACTGATTGCGAGGTTTATCAACTTGGGTGGCGCGAATATCCCTTTCATGTACCGCCTCTGTGAACTTGAAAGACCCGAAGTTGGCCATTACCGCGGTCTCCTTTATTAGCGGATCTGGTTGACAGTGTGTGTTAGTTTACAACGGTTTCCAGACATAAAGCACCTCGCTCACCGCCTACTACATTGTTAGATCCTCGGTTAAATAAAATCGGCCAGGGCTCAGATCTTCTGCAACGCGCCGGGACTGCTCTATAGGTCGTCAATGACCCTATCTACATCTTGTAAACTGGGAAAACATCTAACTTCTGACCCGAGTATCTGTGCTCAAGTTTGTGGCTTGTTTCCTGTGCCTTGCCAATTCGTCACAAGGTCCCAAGAGAACGATTTACGACTGGGCCTATGCAAAATCTTCGCTCAGGCCGATAGCCATCTTTTTTCAACAATCTCTACCATTCTCACGATCCGACTTTGGCAACCGAACTCGCCAACTGGACCAGATATCTCGACCGGCGGCATTCAATCGAGTATGAACATACATCTAAAGCTGGGATGTGGTGAGCCCGACTCCGAGATCTCCATACCCCATTTTCTTGTACAGCGGATGTGTCTTGGGCGGACCTACCGCTCATAATGGTCTAGAGGTTTGCGCCGAGCATGATAGCCGCACCTTGATGAATGGGGCTGGCTACCAGCTGCCTGCAGACTCACACCTGCACAGTAATCTACGCAAGCGATGGCTGTTAACGCGCCCTTCTATACCGACGTCCTTATTATTGGAGCGGGCCCTGGTGGGCTTATGGCTGCCCATGCCCTCGCTAAGCTCGGAATCGGAGTCAAGATTATTGACCGCAGGTAAGGGCCTACCACGAGCCACGTCAGAGGTCCTGATTTCACCCCAGAGGCCCAAACGACAAGTACGGAAATGCCGACGGCCTCATGTCGCGCACCTTGGAGATCTGGCAAAGTTACGGCCTGTTCGACCGAATTGCGTCGCGTGCATGTCCCGTCCACCTCATGGTTGGTCTATTCCCCCATTTCTCTGCCCCATTTCTCTGGAATACTTCTGAAGATAGGATATGAACAAAGTGGTGACGGCATATCTCGCTCTGTCCCTACCACAAATGTCGTGGTCCCTGCTCGTTATCAATACGACTTCGGGGTGGCTCCTGAAATCATCGAAGAGGTTCTTCGCCGATCAATGGAGGAGACTGGGCATCGAGTATCGCAACGACTCAGCCCAGCGTACATAGATCGTGCCGTTTGCAGGGATGAGCCTATCAAGGTCATTTCAACCTCCTTCGTACTCATACCCGAGTGTTGACATCTCAGTCGCAGGTTATCCTCCGACGCCTGTCTCTGGAGTCAAACATCAACGGAGAAGTCAAATCAGTTCTGTCCAATGGCCACAGGGAATTTGGACCAGACACTGATGACTCGGAGATTATTTTCGCTCGATATGTTATTGGGGCTGACGGTACGAAACTATAAGTCCCGACCAACTTTTAGTTCATCGTGATACGACTTCGACAGGTGCTCACTCTTGGGTTCGACGCCACTTTGATATTCCAATGGAGGGTGATCAGACAGGTTTGTGTAGGTTTCATGAGTCTTGACACAAATGCCTCAATCATACCCACAGAGTATTTCTGGGGTGCCGCTGACGTCGCTGTGACCACTACCTTCCCGGATTTCCGAGCTAAATGTGTAATCCAAGCCGCTACGGGGGCAGTCATCGTGAGCCTTTGTTCACCAGGTTCGAACAAAACTCATCTCGTGCTAGCTAATCCCGAGAGAAGACGATAAGATCCGAATATATGTGCAGTTCGATCCCAGTGAAGCTGCGCGCGATGAGAGCGGTCGGATTTCTATACCATCTGACGCTGCGACCAGCATGGTTTTGGACGTAAGTTGCGCTCGATCTTCTTCAGCAAATGATACCGACTATTGACACAGAAAGCCAAAATTGGACTAAGGCCCTACGAAATATCGTTCACACACGTCTTTTGGTGCACCGTCTTTACGGGTAACTTTGGTCGCGATACTTTGTTCATTTCTGCCAACGTTATTCTATAGTTTCTCAAATGGTAGCAGCGAAATATTCCGTGGACAACAGAATCTTTATTCTAGGCGACGCTTGCCATACTCATTCACCTAAAGCTGGGCAGGGTGCGAACGCGGCAATCGGCGACGCGCATAATCTGGGTGAGCGGTCATTCAATTCATTACTATGGATTCCAACATCTCTGTCAGCATGGAAGATCGCCCACGTTCTGCGCGGCTGGGCAAAGTCGTCCCTCCTCGATACATACGAGATCGAGCGACGTCGATACGCTCAAGACTTGATTGCATTCGATAAAATAATTGCCGAGGCACTAGACGGTGGGACGGCTGCGGATTATCAAAGGTTCCACCCAATCCAATCTTCCAGTAAGTGGAACTGATTCCGATTCTGTATAGCCTGTTGCACCAGCAAAACATGTTCACCAGCGGTATCGGTATTCGGTACTCATCAAGCCTCATAATAGACGCAGGGCTTCCGAAGGGGGCAGCTCATCTCGAAGCTGGATACCGTCTCCCGCCCGTGGGTCTCAATCGTCTCGCTGACTGGCGACCCCAAGAACTCCAGGATCTGGCGCCTTCCGATGGCACATTCAAACTCTTCCTCTTTCCCGGCAATATCCTATGCGAGTCTGACGCAAGCCGCCTTGAGCTGTTTTGTGCTGCGCTTTCAAGCCCTCCTGCTGCTACAGAATGGCTGGGAACTCGGGTCCGAATATACACGATTCTGGATAGTGAAAAAGAGAAGGCAATGTGGAACAACGTCCCTCTCATTTTGCGTGACTGGAAACGGTATGTGCCATCCCAGACTTTTGGCCCACAGCCAATCACATTCCTACTACGTAGGGTTTTTGTTGCCGCCTCACCCGAGAATGCGTACACCAAATTTGGAATTTCGCGTGAGGGAGCGGTGGTGCTCGTCAGACCTGATGGCCATGTTTCGCTGGCCTCGATGCTCTCTACCAGCGCGGCAGCGGAGATCATGACCTTTTTCGAGAATATATAGGCGGTTTCTACCCGTGCCAGTCAATACACTTCATTCGAATGCAATTGGTTTCTTCTACTACTGCTAGTAGGCTGGCAAGCGATTACAGTTATTGTAATAAGTGATGCGACGAGCTATAACTACACTTGAAGAACAAAACAAGATGTTCAATGCAATGGGGAGCCGCTCTTCTTCCTTTCTCTCTCTCTATACCTCCTGCTCATACGCCTCCTCCCAACCCATATCCTCCTCTTTGTCGCTTCCTTCCTCCGCATCCATGTCCTCATCTCCGTCCGCCGAAGCTTTAGCGTTCCCAGCCGCGGTGACGCGTGCCGCCAACCTGTCTGCCTTCTTGGGTTTGGCTTTCGTCGGCGGAGCAGCGATGACGGTCCCCGGCGCCTCCTCGATAACCAACATCCCCGCACCCTCTCCGTCACTCTTATCGTCCATGGTGTACAGCTGGTCGTCGGTCTTCTCATCGAGACTGGGCCCATCAACAAGCAGGTGGCGAAGAGCATCGTAATTGATACGTTTGCTATACTTGGAGTTCTTGGTGAGGAGATTTTTCACCGCTTCTGCTGCAGTGTTCCCTGTTGGATTGGCAGTATCGCGCGGGGCGTTCGACTCGTCTTTCTTCCGACGCTAACAAGGGCAAAAGTCGATGTTAGCATCAGAAAACAGATCGAAAATAAAGGACCGAAAATTTTGCCACTTAGGGGATACGAACCTTCTTCGGCTTTGGTGCTGGTTCTGGGTTTCCTTTCGCTGCAGGTCATAACCGTTCAGCAAAACAGAAGTGATTCAATCGAAAAAATGAAGGGTGAATATGAATATACTGACCAGCAAGTGCTTCGAGATAGTCTTTATTAAGCTCGACCCACACACGCTCCTTTATCTTGACCTCCTCCTCGGAAAGGATGAACCGATCTAGCTCTTCCTCGTTCAGTCCGAGCAGCTCGTCGACCACTGTGATTTGCGCGAGACGACGTTCGTGGGCCTCATCGAGCGCAGACGACAGCATGGCACCTTGAGGGTTTTGAAGAAAGGTCGAAACTTCTTCAGTCAGAACTTCGGAAAGGGCGGTCTCGATGGGAGGGAGGGAGGGAGAGGGGGAAGCGACGGCCGTCGCGGAGGATGCAGGGGGGATAACAGCGGTGGTGGAGGGAGCAGGAGGAGGAAAGGACTCGAATAATAGCGCCGGGTCGATATTGACATTTGGGTCTTCGACCTGTTCGGGAAGGAAAAGCGGCTCGGATGTACCAGCAAGAATGCCGTCGTTGAGTATCGCTGGGTCTAGAGGCTGTCGAGGTGCTTCAGCTGCGCCATCCCCGTCGGGGTTGGGGACCTCCGCGTCAGCTTCTTCGTCGTCATCTCCCCGCTTTCTCTTCCCTTTCTTCTTTTTCTTGCCCTTTCCCTTGTCCTTAGCGGACCCCTTCTCCTTCGCCACCCCCGTCGCCGCAAACTCAGCAGCATCCGCGGCGGCCTCTTCAGCCGCCAGCCGTTCTGCCTCCTCCTTCGCCTTGTTCCGCGTATACGCAGGCGGGTCCACCTCCTCATCTAACCAGACGCTTCTGAAATCGGCCAGCGTCAATGCACCGCTCGGGGTGTTCTTGAATTCATCCAGCCTCTTCTTAAGAGTTGTGTCTGCAATCTTGACGACCTGTACAATCTCCTCGACAGACCGGCGGAAGTTGTTCATGCGGGCGGCAAGGAGCAACGCAGCGCCGCAGATACCAGCAGGTCGTCTACCGCGTGTCATCCAGTCTCGGTCAAAGCGCTGGACGAGGCGCACGGCGTCCATAGACACCTTGGGGGTTTCGTCACCGAATTCAAGAAGGGCAGCGAAACGCGAGATGTAGTGCGAAGGGTCGACAAGAGGGAGCCTGAGGTTCAGTGTTTGAACAAGTTGCAGGTAGGTGTGGCCGAGTTCGAAGACGTTCACCTGCGTATTTGCATCAGCGAACCTGTCAGACGGAATAACAAAGACGACAAACTTGTAGCAGATCCGAGAAATCAATTAACATGTGCGTGTGTGTGTCTTTCTGTCGGCAAGCGATGTAAAGGCAAACTGCAACAACATTCAAGCTCTTGCGGCCCTTAGTGAATTTGTGCTCGACGGCCAAGGTGTACATCCGAAGGGCAGCATTCGATATCATGTCGGACAAGCGTAGCACAGAGGCGATCATGGTGATTTTCTTGGAAGCTGGAGCGCGGTTAGGAAGGCTAGGACGTGGTGTAAAACCAACGCACCGTTTTCAATCGTCTGCGCCCTCGAGTCACTATTTCCTCTGTTACCATATGGCCCACTCATCCGGGCATGGGCTGCGCGATGAAGATATAAGTAATAATGGGATTCAAATGTTGTAAGTCCTTACTAGCGCCTTGGCCGACAAAAGAACCCTGCACCATCGCCCCGCCAGACGAAGTCTCGCCAAAGGTTATCTCGCTGACGATGGCGTTCTCTTCAATAACCATCCCACAGCCCACGCAGACGCCATTGCCAGCGGCAGTGTCGTACTCGAGGACTGTTCCTCCGCAATCCTTGCAAGAAGGCTAAGGCAAGTCGTGTTAGCTTGCCCGACCTTAAAGACGCTAGTTCAAGCTTACCATAGCTTCAATGCGCCGGTTTACTATCCGGCTTAGAGTTACAGTTATGTTATAACTAACGAGGAGATCGAAATTGAGTCAGAACTCGTGAAGAAACGAGATACTGATATGAAAGCGACTCGGCGACCGAATGAATGTCGAGTCGTTCAAGGAAGGACCAAAGTCCGGTCCGAGCGAATATCCCTGAAGTTTAATATGCAGGGAAGGTCGAGGAATATAAATTCGACGGGGGTGAGCCCTTTTGAAGGGAACACAGAAAGTGCCGAGTAGGAGGAAGGTAAATCGATATCGTGTGACAGCAGAACGCGATCACGAGCGGATCGCGTCGCGGAGAATTTGACTCGACGCGCCCTCGATGACTCCATTCCGTCTATTCTAATTAATTTTCTCACAAGACTGGATAGGTGTGCATTCGAAAACCACGATTCTAGCTCCATAAATATTTGCCCGCGCCACTGCTAAGCGAGGATTATCGATGGGTCATCCACAAAGTAGGTCAGATGTCAGTGCAGCACGCCAGATTCATTAAAAACGACCAAAAAAATAGACACAGCATGTACCAGTCCTTGAAGCTTAAAGCCCTTTCAAAACTCTGTAAACCTCGTCCTCCTCAAACACGTCTCCCTCGCCCGCCAACACCGAGCCTGTGTGACAGGCTACAGCATGCTTCCACCTACAGTACTCGTCAGTATTCAATCTCAATGCCAGATGAAAAAAAGAACAAACGCACCAGAAAAGCTCGGGGACCTACAAGACAAAATGAATGAGTTAGACTTCGATGGACTGGTCGAGCAGCAGAAAGGTTCCCGAACCTTGACCTCGATATCCTTCACGGTTTCGATGACAACCCAGCAGAGACACTTGTGGCACTTGCCCTGGTTTACCTCTACGCGTTCCCCCTTCTTTGGAGCCGAGCGTGGGACGACGCGGAAGTCGATCGGTGGCGACAACGGACGGCCTGAGGACGCGGAGATGCCTATGCGAGAGATGAATAGGGATGAACGCAGAACAGTCATGTCGACGCACCATGGTGGAACTGCATATGATAGCTGGAGAACGATGAACACAAACACACGAAAAATACGTTGCAGACTCTGCGAGGCAGATCGTGAGCCAAACAAAGATGGAGATGGAGAAGACGACGCACCACTTGAAAGCAGAAAACTTCATCGAAAGCCAGACCTTCTTACCCTCTCCGCCGCGGCGCAGCGGCTCAATGCAGATCGGACAGAGTCCCATCTTCTCGGTGCCTCTGCCCTTGACAAAGCGTGCACTGTACAGATCAAACACATTCCGCGGAACTTTGTACTCTCCGCCTGGGTGGCTTACCCCAAAGAGCGTATACGGCGATCTGGATGGCATCCAGCGTCAGTGCAAAGCCACCCCATGTCGACGACGAAATACGCACCCAGATTGCATGGTCTGGAAATACGAGCTCGCAGGAAAACGCCGATAAAAGAGCGGAAAGTGCGGAGAGACGACAAAGGGAGCGGAAGGAAACGTGCGCGTGCTGAAGATGGGTCCTGATTGAGCGCTCTTGGTCAAGGCAAGAACAGGAGGAGCACGGGCAGTGCTGTTTTCCTCGCGCTGATTGTACCGCGTTCGCTTCGCGCATGTCGGGGAATCGGGCATCGACAGCGACAAGCGGCGTTTCCGGGGCTTGGCGTCGAGGGCTGGAGGGAGATAAGCTTCTTTGCGCCGACCGAGGTTAATTTGTTAGGAGACGGGGTCAGCGGAGTCAGTGGGGAAACAGGGAAGAGAGTGTTAGTTGGACGCGGCGGCGAGATGCGCCCTCTGGCTTTGAATCTTAGGAGGGGCCGTCGAGAGATGGGGGATGAGGAAGACGAGGTCAACGGGGAAGAAGAAAAGAGGTCAATGGGAAACTGGGTATGGGATTGCACACTAGGCACGTTTTCTTTTTTCGCGGAAGCGCGAGACGAAGAGATCAGTTTACACGGGGAGAGCAAGGGCAGGGGGTGAGCATGCGCCGTTCTTCACGAATCGATGAGGGACGACAGCGCCCGAGGGCGGAGAAGAGCTTGCTTTAAGACGGTCCATGAACGTCATCGCTGGACTGGGAAAAAGTTTCAGGGGCGGCTGCTTCATGTTTTGCGCTCGCATGACGGGAGAAACGTAGGATCCAGACGGTATCCAGTCGTCTGAGAGCTCAAAACCTCTTCCCAAACGGCGTGATGGCGCCTTTGAATGCATGCGGCGAAATCAAAAGGTCCGCCGGCGTGTGCATCGTCGCATCCACGGAGGGGAATGGTGAAGGAGCAACGTCAGTGGGTCGTGTGTTAGAATTGCTCGGTGCCGGAGGCTCAATTGCGTGACGTGCAAACGAATTGAAAAATGATATAAAGATGGAAGGTCGCAAATTGGGTGCGGTAAATGGATCAAAAGCAGGAGAAACGAGCGGCATAGAGATGTTCTGTGCACTGTCAAAAGGGGAGGCAAGCGGCATAGAGGAATTCTGGGCGTCGGAAGGGGAGGCAAGATGGATGAGGTCAGGGCTCTGGATATGCGAGTGTTGGACCTCCATGCTGTATTCAGGTTCGAGCTTCAAAGAAGACAAGTCGACGTCCATGGGATTCCAAGGGGGAGATTCAATCTTTATGGGGCGCGCGACGACGGATGAGCTGCGAGCCACGGCGGATTGAGCAAATTAATGTGTGGAACTTGCTTTAATACGCACTTGTGGTATGGCCAGTTCGTGCTGGTGGAGAACAGGAAAAGAAACGGCGACGCGTCTGTTTATTGTGCCATGTTTGTTGCTTACAAATGTTGCTTCCGCTTGCGCTACTCAACGCCGCCCGATTTGGAAAGTCCTCACTGGCTGATTGAACTTCAGAATTAGCCTCAACGATCTCCCTCCATTTTTTTTTTTTTTGGTGAAAAATAGCTCTTGAAGATGCAAGACCCGGGCCGGCGCGTTGAATTTTATTATTATAGTACATCGCTCAGCACTAAGTAATGTTGCACAGGAAATTGGCCTAGTACGCCACAAACACGAAAGTCCCAAACCTACGGTCAGGTTGCCGGCGAACCTGGACGCGAAGGAGGCAGTGGAATATTTTTGGCAATTGTATCCTGGGGAGGATTAGCCGCTATTTTGGCTGCTGTTGCGAGAACCTCATTCCATTTGTCCTCCACCTTCAAAGTCGTTCCAGGCTGCAGCCGGTTGATTAAGCATAATATCCACATTTGAAACATCACTCACAAACTGTTTCTGGATCAGGACGTCCAGTTGCCTCGCAAGTGATATGGCTTGGGTCTTTGACTTCGAAAGATAATCGTTGGCGGCTTTTAACCTCTTAGGGGTGTTAACAGCTTGCAGTGCCTTAGGGGTGAGGCCTCTGGGGTTCGTAGAGTTGGCCATGTACGCAACAACACGAGAGTTTTCTAATAAAAACTTCAGAATTGAATGGGCTTCCATCCGGATGAAAACCGCTGGGAGATGCTCGTTGCGGATTCTGAACATGGAGAACTTGGAAGACTCATATCAAGCAATACATATTATGGCCCACACAAGGGAGATCCCATCTTTTGTTGGGAACGGCCATACCTGTATTTCGAGGAATGGATGACGAAGTCTCACCCAGACGTTGCATCTTGGGGGGGGCAACATTTTCATCGAGAAATTCTATCGCCTTGTCGATTCAAACAGAACTGTGGGCCCCACACCAGGTAAGTATATGCTCATTCATATCTTTCCTCAGCGGCATTTGACCCAAATGTCAGGCGAATATGATGAACCTTCTGGTCTTTTGGCGTGCGTATCTTACGAAGGGATAGAGAATGCGCACTGCTGGGGATACCAATGAGTTTTCTCTCCAAGCAGTTCATGGGCAAATACGGCTGCAGCAATCTCTAAGGGTTTGCAGGGGAAGGAATTATGGCCAGCCTTGGCAGTTGATTTTGGCGCTTGGATGTGCGCACCCCCAGACATGCGAGTTTCAAGCTACCTGAAGTTTCGAAAATGACCACTTTCACATAGTTGGCCGGTCAAACCCTCCAGACATTCGGTATCCACAATCGCGCTCGGAACGGCAGACTCTGTTTTTCATGCCCTTCCATCAGAGGTGCTTATTCCAATTTTGCGTCTCCTGCCTGTTGCGGATTTGCTAGGGCTCTTGTGCTTTTCCCGCGGGGTTTCGGCCCTAGTGTCTGGACTACTTGACGAGACGTTGTGGGATCATGTCCACCATGGGGATCTGGGATGGATCTTTCCCGTGGGCAGAGTAAGCGGAGAAGCGGATCATGCTAACGAGGCATCAGCAACGTGGTATTCTTAACCCAGCAAAGCTTCCCTCCGCTTTCGACTCGGACTTCGATTCGCTCGAAAGTTGTGGCCGCTGGCGGGCGACCGAAACCGAGTGACCGCTCAAAACACTAGTGGATTTCTGTTTCAAAGGTTTCAGAAGTCGTCATAGTGGGCTGAGGCAAGTCATGGTCATGTTCAACTTTTGACTCAATGTGTTGTCATGTGTGGTTGCATGGCGATCAAAGATATCGAGCCCAAAAAGGAAATTTCCTCGAGGTCGCTGATATGTCGAGGCAAAGAATCCACTACGTTCCATGAGAACACTATAAAAATCTATTGAATCTCGGATTTTTGCGCTACAAAGTGACTCAATCTCTCTTCAGCCCAAGAACCCAACGTCCCAAAATACTGTTCCGCGTCATCTCCTCTCCAGTCTGTCAGAGCAAACCAAATACGACGGGCATCCCTCCCCGCCTTTATGGCAGCCATATATTCCGGCGCCTCCTCACCCAAAACCTTCAGCATCCTCTTAGTTTCGCATATGAAAATTAATAACCCGTCAGGCACACCTGAAAGTAGTGCTCCGCACACCGCATGCAATCCCCCCAATCCTCCTCGCTGATCCCTTCCCACACGCGCGATATCATTGGCTCGCCCTCTGGATCGAGTTCTAGGTCAACGTAAACAGATATTTGAGGGTCCGACAGAATCGCAGGAACGATATGCCCCGTTTCCCAGTCGTACAACGACGTGACGGATGGTGTCTCTGCATCCGTAATCGTCATGTTGTGGATCCCAAAGTCGCCGTGTTCCAAGACGAGACGGTATAAACTCGGCAGGTCTGGATCAGCTTCTGGAGGTAGGATCCAGGGAAGAAGTTGCAGCAGTGAATTCTTGGCTTTCAGAGCGACGGGGCCGACGACGTTGTGGTCCTCTTCGAAGCCAATGAAGCCGCCTTCGTCTGGAATTACCTCGTCGATTTTTGCTGCGAGGAAGGGGATAACGAAGTCGCGGGTAGGTGCAATGTCGACAGGGATGGATTTGGCAGCAGGAGAGCGCCGCATCAGCCACGAAGCAACGAAGTCGGGTGGCAAAGTGAAGGAGAAAAGTGCCGCTCGAATGCGGGCGCATTGTTCCAGAATTGAGAACTGAATAAAAGTGCTTTCAGTATGGAATTGAACGATAAATAATACACAATGGTATGGTTACGCACCCGTTTGCCTACGTCGTCCGGCCAAACGTTGTTCACGCCTTCTGCTTTTTCAAACACGAAGAACGCGCGGCCCAGAGTGTCCTGCGGCGGTGATCGATCAATTGTCTGGAGCGCGTCCAGTCTGTAGCTCGGCGCACGCCAGTACAGCAGACTGGGCGTGAGAATTTTGCGGTGTGGGCGAAGGAGTTCATATATCTTGGCCTCAAACTCGGCTTCGAAAACTTCCTGCTCGACCAGCTCTGATATGCCTGCCCGTCGTGGCCAGTTGACGTCACACCGGGCCATTCTTACGAGGATATCTTGGGTATTTGCAAGGCGCATGTGCATTCCCTGCCCATATCAGGAAACTCAATACACAGGAAGCAGTCGATCCAATTGAGAAACGCGACGTACAAAATAATTCGACCCTTTCCCGACCTTCGGGATATCCACAACACTACTACCCACATGCTCCTCCACCTCATCCAAAATCCTCCGCACATCAAATCGAAATATCGCGGGCTCGTCTGGGCGGTCAAGGCTCTCGAACAGTCCTGTCCCGTCGAAATCCGCCGGCCAGTCGTCCCATGCGCTCGAGCTGTCTGAGCTCCAGGACGAGTGTGTGGAGCTTTCCGGGCCTTCGCTACTCAATGATGCGTCGATGTCGTTCCAAGCCATGATCATGGTGTGCTGGAGGAGAGAGCTGGATTCGTACAGGGCGGATCTCTGACGCGGCAAAGGCAACCGTCAAGACGTCGAACGGCGATGCTCTGTCTCCGCCCAACAAATGTTGACTGAGTGAGCGCTGGCCGTTGAGCGTTTACGTCCTGGATCTTTCACGTCTTCGACAATGATAGGGAGTCGCTTCGGCGATGGGGACCTATTCCGGGCACGCACATCGAACTGTTGGCGTCCCGAATAAGGTTGGAAAGGGGTTCGGGAAAGTTTATTGTTGGCACAGCAGGAGCGGGACCAGTTGTCGTTTTGAGCGGTGTTGGTCATTGAAATATTTCTATTTGCTGGTAGGTAGGTATATTCCGGCGCGGTCCCGTTAATAAACAACCGGGGCGGTGTCGCAGAAAACAAAGCTACGATCGCAAGCTTTTGTGAAAGGCACCGAATTGCAAGAGATCGTTGCGCGACCCAAGAGAAGGAAAGAGAAGAAAAAGAGTCCGAGTCGACGGTCACAGAACAAGGTGAAAATGATGTCGGTGCCGGAATTCCCGAACTCTATCGACGCACTCTAGGTCGACGAACCTTTATTGAGTTTGATCCATTTGTATTCTTCAAAGCAAAAAGCAAAACTGCACTACACAAAAAATACCAAATTATATAACTACACGCGCGCTGCGAATATTATATATCTACACGAAAAGGGGGGTCGTAAGGGGGTCGTCGCGGGCTCATGAGTCGAAGGTAAAAATCCGTTAGGATTCAATCCGACGCGCTGCCGTTCATATATACGTGAAAAGATGAGGATGCGATGCTGGAATGTAGAACGATGCGTTGCTTGAATGCCGATGGCGTAGAGATACATTATATAAACCGCTTTGGAAAAAATAATAGCGGGCTGCATGCGAGTTGGTGTGTCTGCAAGGAAGTGGAGAAGGAGCAGACGCACGGATAAAGATACAACGGACGCCGCTGTCGGAGCGGGGGGAAGCCTCAGTCTTGGTCGTGCTGATGGAGACAGGGAGGCGTACGTCGTGGTGATGATGGGCGCGTAGCCGCTGTCGGGGAAGGGGGCGTGGAATTCGTACGGTGCCTCGGCCGGGCCGCTCCAGGAAAGCGTCCCCTCACCGCATCCTCCTCACCCATCGTGGTCGTGGCCCCTTAACTCTAAGGGCGGAGGCCAGGCACGCCCCCCCACCCCCTACCGCCGCGCCATCTCGCGCTTATGACACGCCTCACAAAACCGCCCCTTCGCACCCGCAGCTGCACCCGACGCATGCCCGCCCTTTGGCGGCGGCACGCTCCAGTCAAACTCGCCGTCGTACTGGATGTCGAGGCGCTCCGCGAGTCCGCGAAACAGCGCTCTCAGGCCGGCATAGTCGGGCAGGTCGTCGAACTCGAGCCCGCGCGCGTAGCGGAAGAGGACGTCGAACTCGGGAGGGAGGCCGCAGGTGAGGAGGGGCTCGGCGGCGATCTTAGCGTCGCGGATGAGGTCCCATGTTGCAGAGACGGGGTTGTACGGGACGGAGCCGGTGACAAACGTTGACGGTGGGGCAGCGGGAGCCCGAATCTTCCGCCAAGGAAGGGTGCCGCGAAGGAAGTAGATGAGCATGTATGCGAGGGACTCGAGATCGTCTCGCCGGGAGGATTCTAAGGAACTGTCAGAAAAAGGACATCTCCAAACAACGAGAAAGTAGAAAAGCAAGGAGTTGCACTAAAAGCCAGCTACGCAGACAACATGCCGCTGACTATCATGCACGCTCCCACTGCGGCGCAGGAACACGCTGTCTCCATCCTGCGCGCAGCGCCACGACGGGGGAGTCCAATGTATCGGTACGCAAGGTACATTGCTCCTCTCTGTACCATGCCAAAAAAAGAGGAGACTTACCAACACCAAGGTGCGTGTTTATGGCGGCGAACAGGGACGTGCCGACGCCGTGGAAGTCGTCCTGCTTGTAGGGGATATGGAGGAACGTCCGGGAGTCACGGAATTTTTTAGCGAGGCCGAAGTCAATGACATTGACCATGCTGGCGGCCTTGCCAGTGCCCATGACGAAGTTTGCGGGCTTGACATCGCGGTGGACTAGGCCATGAGTGTGGATGAACTCGATGCGCGAGATCTACAAAGGACGAAGTCAGGAGGGTTTGCCACCGACAAAAACGCGACTCACCAGCTGGTCAGCGAGTAGTAACACAGTTTTGAGCGAAAAGTGGCGGTTGCACATCTTGAATAGGTCTTCTAGCGACGGACCAAGGAGGTCGATGACCATGACGTTATAGTCGCCCTGGCGGCCAGACCACATCACCCAGGGCACACCCGTGCCACCCATGAGCGTCTTGTATATCTTGGACTCTTGCTTGAGCGGACTATGCTTTGCAATTGCCGGCTCGAGCTTAATTGCGACCTCCTTGCCTGCAATGGTGTGCACACCAAGGAAAACCTGGCCTGGAAGAGGGTGAGGACGACACCGGGGACGCTGGGGAGCACGAACCACATCCACCGACCGCAATTTCCTCTTCAAGTCGATATTTTCCGCCAAACGTGAAGTCCATGACGGGCGGCGGTGGTCGTGGGGAAGAGATGAGCCAATAAACTTTGTGTTTGGGAAAAGTCAAACAAAGGCGCGTTTCTTGGTCATAACTCCATTTGTCGCTCTGAGGAAGGTCTCCGTCCATTCAGTTGTGACACGCCTGAAACACGTTCCCTTACCCGGCCCACACTATAAACTCCGTCCCCGGTATCATGAAATACACATCTGGCACTCAGCGCCCTGCTTTAGGCCTTCATCGCGAGCTTCACAGCTGCTTCAGGGCCCGCCCTCTGGCTTCTTTATATACGCTCGCCGCCGTTCTCGCCCCTCTTACGTCGACCCCTATGAGTCTCTTCGCTTGAGTGGTTCCACTGCGAGAAATGCGGAAACGACCAGCGTCCAGTGCTGCGTCGGTGGAGCACAACTGCAATTTTATCTGAAAAACACACACTGTCGTTCTTCTATGTTTCATCTGCGTACTCTGTGGGACTGCTATCTAGACTTCCGTGCCCGACGTCGTTTCCTTGTGAGCTTCGGGGCATTGGCCCATAACCTTACCCCCGATGATGCGGCGGCCGCTCTCGGGTCCCTCGAAGTCTTTCGAGTCGTTCGACTCTGGCATCCCGTCAAAGTTTGTGAACATTTTGTCTGCTACTTAATTTCCCTTCCAAGCCGTCCGTCAACCGCGGTGGAACAACCCCAGACCCTGGTGGGAATGGAAATCGACATCCATTGTATACTCCCGGGGCCACAGTCGTCGCGCCGCTCCACCGCGCGCACGACGGCCATTTTTGCGCAAACTCGACCAAATCTTCCATCTTCCTCGGACATGTTGTCATGGTTTTCCAAAAAAGCGTCCGAGTAGGTCCGATTTCAAACTCTTCAAGTTCGTATGCGTGAAACAGCTATGACGCGTAGCTACGTCGTCTTTCGCACTGTAGAATGATTCCGCCAGGCACAACCATCAGCTGCCGGGGGAGGTCCGTTCCGCGATGAATTTCACCTCGGCGGGCCGGGGCCTGAGTTCCTCCCCACACTGAGGTCGACGTCGAAGCAGCGCTTGCGCTCCCAATGCGACGCGTCTAAAGCTCCGTGGGTCGTCGGTCAGGAATAACGGCCTGAGTGCGAGTGGTCCGGAGACCTTGTCTAGGACTTGATCACGTACTGGCGCCGCTAGATAGGTTCAACACTCACTAGCCATTGCACTTTACGCCCACCCCTTGCGCGAGGTGTGCCGGCCGATACGATGACCCTTTACCGCGCCAAATCGTCAGATGAGCCTTCATAAACTCGAAGGTCCGGCAGGAAATTCTTGCGGAGTACATTAAACATCAATTTGGGAGCAGCACTCATGGACCTGTGGAAACGGGGCCTAGCTAAGTATAATACATTTATCCTGCCTTATGCTTATCCTCTCCATTTCCACGAAATGATTCTCCCCAGGCACGACACATTCAGGATGTTCCGCCATTGATTTCGACTGGTGACTTTACAAGCTGTCAAATGCGGTGATAACGAAACCTCGGCGGGCTTAGCCAGGCTCCCGCACGCTTTGGCCGTCACACGCTCGGGCTGCCCCGATAGCCAAGAGGTTTTCCCGCGGTATACTATGCGTCTGAAGCATGTCCATACGCATGGTATGGTCTTCTCATTGAAGAAGGTCATGAAAAGGGGAGACAACACTATGCTTTGGCGCGACGTCGCCGTCGTGCTGCCCCCGGATGGGACCATGAATGCTTAAGTCGCGGAAGAATAATCTAAGCGACATAAAATTAGCGATGGTGCGGGACGACGAGGGTCTTCGCGAAGTGCAAATGTATTTGGGTACGCCTCTGAGCAACCAGTGAGGATATCTTGCGTTTGAAATGGCGAGGGGAGAAGAGGGAGGGCTCTTACTGCCCGTGGGCATGAGGCGGAGCGTCGCCAGCAAGTGGCTCTTCTCACTGCAAAGTATATTAATGAGGTTCCCGTTAATTTTACTCGACCAGATCACCACGTACCTCATCCATAGCCTCTCTTTCACCGAGAAATGGTTGCACATCTGTCTCGAATTCCGTCAATCAGTGGACTTGCCGCTGGTATTGGCATGTGGGTCTTGTATGCAGGTCAACATTTCCAATAAGAAATTCTGTGCGTCTTCGTGTGCACTTCGGCGCAGAACTCTCGTCAGATTCAGTTGTACCACGGGTGCAAGGGACAGTCATTTTTCGTCTGGCCGATTACCATTAATATTAATATCATCCCCCATTTCATAGGAACACAAATATAACCTCCATTCAAACTCGATCAATCGTATGTATGGGTTTTCTTATTTTCTTAAACTCGGCACCGGGAGTTTACGTATCTCCAAATTGGTCCCATCGAATTCAGAGACTGTAGCACTTGAACGACGCCGTGTTGAACTTCCAAAAAGTCCGGGACATCGGCGTATCCGGGATAGTAAACGTTTCCGGACGGCGTTCCAGTGCAGTCTCCTCCGGTGTACCAGATGCAGGTGTCGCCTGCACAAATGGTTAGCAAGGAACTTATCAGCCTACAAAATGAATGACCATTGTCGGGACCCCAAGACTGGTATCCTGTAAGACCTGTAGCCGAGAACGGCTGGCACACATTATACGGGGGGAGTGATATGGTTGCACTGTCCGGTGAAGTTCCTTTAAGACATGGGCCGTCAGTTTGAACAAGGTGGTTGAGGGAAAGTGGTCTCACTCTCCAGTACACACGTAGGCGCCGACGTCGCGCTTCTGAAGAGCAGGGGGCTCATTAGCAGGGGCAGCAAACGCCGGAGCAAATGCGACTGCCAAAGCAACGAGGGTGGCGGAAAATTGCATGACTGCGAGAGTTCTTTCGACGAAGCGGATTGAACAAGGAACTGGAGGAGATCCTGGCTCTTCCTGTTCCATCTCACCCCTCTTTTATACCAAAACAAGTGCCTGCAGGTTTTTTATAGTATCTTGCAGTACTAGCGGCACTCGCCGTTGCGCCCGGTTTGCTGACAATACTTATCAATATGTCAGACCGAAAGCCCACATCGACAGGCACAAGTACAGGCACATGAACATGAGAGAGGCTTTACTTGGATATAATACAATATTTCAGTCTATTCCAGGCCGTTGTAACCCCGAATATCTCGTCCTTATGTGCCGACAACGCTGTTTGACAATGAAATTCCCTGACTTCTCCAAATACTGGAAAATATAGCCCAATGCACATCGATCCTTACCATTCGGAACACCGAATTTAGTCCAAAGTGTGAAATATTCCCTGTGGTGACTACGAAAAACACAACGGGCGGTTCCGAGTCGAAATTGCCTTTTTCGGCCAGTAGTGGTTGTTTGTCTGTGCTGATCGCAGCCTTGATCAAACCCAAACCACTATTCGCAAAGACCACTCAATGAAGTCTCAGAACTTTGTGTCTCTGGTGGTGCAGGGGCTGGTGAATCAGGTACAGTAATTTTGACATGCGGGTAGGAATCGCCAATTCAGTTTCTGAGCACAAGTGCCAAGTATCCGGCACCTATATACGGGACTATATCTTCGGCGTTCCGAACGCTATTTTAATCAGAATATATCAAAGTACGTCTGATTCCAGGCTTCTCAAACATGGGGAACTAGTTCATTGTGCTATTGATTCTTGGAACACCGAATGCATTTGGGTAGAGTTCGGCGGGCACGATGTCTAATGAGGGTTAAATGCGATGGATTATGGTATCACAGATGCTCTGAGTGTGCCTGGTGACTAAACCCTTCATTGATTAGCCAAGTCTGTGAACAAAAATAAATTGGAACACTCATACCGGTACCGAACACGAATTGAACGCGCAGCGGTATTCAAAGGGGATGCCTTTGGTTCCTGTGCATAAAAGCAACTGCGCTGTCTCAGAAAGAATCAGGATCTCCTCCAAGTCCTTGTTCATTCTATCGAAAGAACTCTCCCTCTCAGTCATGCAGTTCTCCGCCACCCTCGTTGCTTTGGCAGTTGCATTTGCTCCGGCGTTTGCTGCCCCTGCTGCTGAGCCCCCCGCTCTTCAGAAGCGCGACGTCGGCGCCTACGTGTGTACTGGAGAGTGAGACCACTTTCCCTCAACCACCTTGTTCAAACTGACGACCCATGTCTTAAAGGAACTTCACCGGACAGTGCAACCACATCACTCCCCCTTACAATGTGTGCCAGCCATTCTCGGCTACAGGTCTTACAGGATACCAGTCTTGGGGTCCTGACAACGGTCATTCATTTTTAAGTTGTAGGCTGATAAGTTCTTTGCTAACCATTTCGCCAGGCGACACCTGTATCTGGTACACCGGAGGAGACTGCACTGGAACGCCGTCCGGAAACGTTTACTATCCCGGATATACCGATGTCCCGGACTTTTGGAAGTTCAACACGGCGTCATTCAAGTGCTACAGTCTTTGAATTTTCAGAAGACTAAAGCTGGAGATGGGATGATTCTCGGCGCCGAGTTTAGGGGAAATAAGAAATCCTATAAGTACATACGGTTGATTTGTTTTGTACTACTTTGAATGGAGGTCGCATTTTTGATCCTATGAAGTGGGCAAGAACGGTGCACCAGCAGTAACCAGACTCCGGGCCTGTGTTGAATCAAGTTCTCTTTTTCAACTTGGTGAAACTGAAGTCTCGCAAGAGAGAATAGCTGGAATCCGAGGTCCAATATTTTTTGATTGCCTTTCGTCACTGTTGTTGTCGAGTTGGCTGATTTCTTGACCATGGCCAGTTCATGTCGGCGACGCGACGCGTTGCAATTAACGTGGCCGATCGCACGTGATCGTTTCGGCGTCTAGCACCTTCTCCGAGTCTGCTGACTACGACTTGCTCAGACTCGGAATTCTACCGGACTCTCTTTCTTTCTTTCTCTACTAGCATCGGGTGCAGGTTGAGCTGAGCTTCGCCTCGATGTCGGGTCTTCCCCTTCTTTCCGGGCCTCCACCAGTCACCGAAAACACTGATCCCCAAGCTTGCCGGAAATGTAGCAAGGTACCGCGCCACGACCTTGCTCGTTATTCATGTTCGGTTCATTCACGATTGCACCAAGGAATTCAACTTTCTATTAACCCGATCGCGAAAATGCAATCACTGTGGCATGTCCTCCGATTCTTGGTAGGCGGTGGGTTACTAAGGATTAGGTTACGCAGGCTACTCGTATTGCCACAGCTGCACGGACTACCAGGGACTAATGCCGCGAACTGGGAATGAGACTGGTTATGATATGATGAATGTCTGTGGTTACTGTATCGAATTCCTGACCAGTGCGTCCATCCGTGGGAGGGAAATACCATTGCGCTAAATCTGCGTGTATAGTCACTGCAGGTGGTCGGGGACATCTCAAGTCTCTACCATTAGCGAAACTGAAGAAGTATATCAACGCCTATAATATCAAGGCTGACCGGGCAGTCGAGAAGGACGACCTTATTGACGCCATTTTGGCCGCCAAAGTAAGTGCTACGGAACCTTACGATGTATTTCCTGATTCTCATGCTACCAAAGGGAGGAAATGGATGCTTGTCTCCTGCTAATGAGGTGCGTGGTTATGTCGTTCGATGCGTACACAGCTCACCATGTGTGTGCAGAATTATTATCGAAAGTATTCCGTGCCAAACCACTCCAATCAGCCGCGTTCTCGCGGCATATTTTCTCGACCATCAACTCAGGCGCCCAATGAACCACCGCTTCCCCCTCGACCGAACCAAGCCCCTGCGTACGAGTTCCCTCGACCAGACCTTGCACCGGACGAACCCCGGTACGCGCCACCACCAGGTCCGCCACCTCGATCACCTCCCAACCGTCCCGCATCGCAGCCGCAGACTCAACCCCGGCATGCGTCCGCTCCACAACCAATGCCGCAATATTACCACAACCCCCACGGCGGATATCACTCCCAATCCCATTTCAACTCCCATGTCCCCCCGCGCCACCATCCCGGCCCGCCTCCCGCCGCACCGCGCGCAACACGGCCCCCGCCTCAGCAACAGCCGAATCCGGGGCCGTACCAGAGCCCTCGGCCCTCACGCTCCTCGCACAACCTGAACGCTCAGAATACCGCTAATGCAACGCGGACTCCGCCGCGCGCGCGCGCTGCATCTGCTGCGCCGCCACCGCCAAGCGTCCCAGCTCCGACGCTCGACCAGCTGCTGGCGATGAGCGACGACGCTCTCCCCGCGCTCTCCATCCACATTCTCAAAGAAATCCTATTCACGAACCATGTTAACCCCGGCCTCATCCTCGAGAAAACCGACCTCGTCAAAAAGGTGCGGGATCTAGTAGAAGAGGAGAGGAGACAGCGCGAGCGGCAAAGGCTAGCGGAGGAGGCGGAGGAGCGGGAAAGGATCGAGCATCAGAGGGTGATGATGGAGCAGTTTGCGAGGCAGCAGAAGGAGAGGGAGGAGAGGGAGAAGGCTGCGGCAGAGCAGCAGTCTGGCACCGGCACCAGCGATGCGGCCGCTGAGGGATCTGCATCCTCGGCCAGCTCGTCTGCGTCTGTGCCTCCACCACTACCGCCGAAGGCCCAGGCGATGCAGTCGCACCTGGAGCGCACGGGCCTTTGTGTTATCTGCCAGGACGAGGAGGCCAATATTGCGATCGTCGACTGCGGGTGCGTCTGCCTTCTTCTTCCTTGCCGCTCATTCATTAATCATTTCATCTCCCCCTTCTCTTTCTTCCTATGCTTCTTCTTCAGCCATCTCGCGATGTGCAGAGGCTGCTCTGACCTCGTGATGGGCAGCTCGCGCGAGTGTCCGCTCTGCAGGACGAGGATTGTCACGGAGGCGCGACTGCTAAGGATATTTAAGAGTTAGTAGTATGTAGACGGTTTCGATCTACTGGTGCTGTATGAATTCCTTCCAGATTTCGTGGTTTCAGTTGCTGCTTGCTGCCCAACATACTTAGGTCATGTACATAACAGAACTTCCTATAATAATACAATCGTATTTATTTCAGTTTACTGCTTCTCTGTCCTGCGGCCCGAGACTCCTCGAGAGGCAGGTGCGGGCGCTTAGATTAGCCCGCCTTACCTTGAATCCTTCCTTGAACCAATCTCGCTTAGTGAACTCGAAACAACGAATGGACTCATTCACGCGCTCGCGCTTGGAGCTCATTGGACTCTCTCGCACGCACGATCACTGCTCTCAACCTGATTTTTGACTCACTAGGCTCTACTTGCAGCTGGCGCCCAACCTCGCCATGGCCCACACCCACACCCCACGCCGTGAGCCTGAGCTTGAATCAATGTCCACACGCGCCGATTTCGGTGGCCATGGCCAGGCTCGAGCGCCCAGACGTATTCGCATCGCACCAAACCTTCAGGTTCGGGCGGTAGCTCGTGTTCCCTCGCGCCCTCAGGCTAGCGCCGAGGTTGCGGTAACGCGACGCGTAGCCCTGCGGCCTCCTCCCCCTTCAGACTCTCCCACCGCCCCCTCAGCCTAGATTCCAGCGCCACAATCAGCCTAGCGGGACCGAGCCTGCGCTAGCGCGACGCCTCGCTCTGCCACCCCCTGGGGCCAGCGTCCCACCACGCCCTCAGGCCAGTGTCTCGCCACGCCCTCAGCCACCGCGCCCTCAGGTCAGTGTCCCACCCCGCCTCAGCCACTGCGCCCTCAGGCCAGTGTCCCACCGCGTCCTCAGGCGAGGGTGCCCCCACGCCCACGCTTAAATGATGTCCCATCTCCTCCACCACAGCAGCGTACCTTCGGACGTCCCGGAAGCTTATGGCGGCAGAACATTAGTATTAATGATGAGCGGGTTCCGCCTCCAGCACAAGTTACTGCGCCGCCACAGCTTCTCGCCCTGATGGACGAGTTGGCGCTGGATGACCACGAGAGGGCCGTTCCACGTACACCTGAGATCGAGCAGACTGGGCTCTGTATTATCTGTCAGGACGAGGAAGCGATAATGGCCGTCGTCGACTGCGGGTAAGTTCTTCCTTTGCTCTCAAATGACTCAATCGTTCACTTGTGCCTAATTTTTTGTTTTCTTCCAGCCATCTTGCGATGTGCAGAGAATGCTCAGACGTGGTGATGAGGGGTTCGCGTGAATGCCCGCTCTGCCGGACGAGCATAGCAGAAGCGCGGCTGATACGAATATTCAAGACTTGACGATCTACATGCCGGCGAAGGATAAATCTCTTTGTTTTCCTTGGTTTCTGGTTACTTCTCGCTGTTATAGTTAACACCTCTGCTCTCGCTCCTAAAATCAACATCTCTGTTTGATTTTCGTCCCAGGGCGACTTGGGCCCTTGAGCAATACTGTTCCGCTTCCGCTAATGTTTATTGCTGTACCGCTTCGATTTTGGTGGTGGCTGCTGCGTCCCCAAACACCGCGTCGAGCAAGAAATTTTACTTCCGGGTCTCGCTGTTCGGTTTTCTTAAAATTTTTCGAAGTCGGGAACATGTGTATGACTTCATGTTCGCAAGGAATTGAGTTACTATTCTATCTACTTATAATGCGATTGCAGTACAAGACATGATAAATAGCATAAACCCTCAGAAAAAGAGCCTAAGAAAAAGCATTGTACGGTAAGTACATACTTAGGATATAAGCAAATCCATCGTCCCTAAGAGGACAGGGTCCCAAATGGCAGGAAGACGTCCGCAGGGAGTGGCGGATGCTTCGAAACTGTAAAGAAGCTCCCAAGCCGGAAAGATGCTGGACCGAACATCACTCCCGCATGCGATCTTGAGGACGGCTGTGGATGGCTCTTTGGTGGAGCACAGGAATATTTTGGGATACTCACATGGGTTACACTCCAGACCACTGCATTTATTATGCAGTGGTCTCCCAACATTCAATAGTCGTCGACTTTCTGCTCCTCCCACACCACACAATTCTCTCCTAGACATGGTGCTTTCAGCAGACACCTTGAAGCGGGGATGAGGACATACCTCCTGTACAGCGATATCTTCCGTTCTCGTACTCAAAAGGAGCCCCACAGGTGTAACAGAACTGAGGCTTGGTGAGAAAAGCAATGGTGGACACACAAGATAGAGACATACGTGGTGTTCGCAGACGCAAGTGATGTGGCTACAAATGACTGTAAGGAAAGAATCAAGTTTCAGAATGAAGCTTGCTTACTTGAATCCAAACTAAAGGAAAGAATAGATAGAATTAGCGCTAGTAACTGACTGACATCGGACACGTGTACCTTCAGCTCGACCACGGTAGAGCACTGCCGTGAAGATGAATAGATTCGAGTTCTGAAGTCTCAGAATACGTACGTTTGGGCACCGTCTCCACTTTACCTGTTTCGCAAGATTCATGAAATCGGGATCCTCGGGGGTCCGTTCAGAAATTGGCATTGCCTGGTAACTCTCGCAGGTCATGTCTACCTCCGGCTTAGCCTCCACAATGGATGAAAATCATTGAAGCGGCGTACTTTCGTGCCAGACACACTTGCACACATGACAAAGGGAGCCTCCACACCGAGGACACTAGACACAGTGATTGGACAAAGCGACGGACGACCAAAGGTGCACTAACCTGCATGAGAGGCTCCGAGCCCTCATCGGAAGGGAAGGCCTCCTCGCACCCTTTGTGCGGACTACGACCCATTCATTTCGTACACCATACAACTGTAATGAGGGCAGTAGCTTACCACTGTATGAGGTTAAGCATTGATAAAAACCGCCTGTGATTCCAATCCTCGATATTTGGTTTACCAAGCACCTGTAGCGCGGTTACGTCGCTTAATGGGGCACATTGCGCTTCAGGCTTCATACACGTCTGGAAGAAATTCAGAAGAGAGAAATGGACATAAAAGGCACTAACAGGACAATATACAGGCCACTTGGCGTGCAGACCGGGCTTAGCAGCAACAGGCGGACCCAACACGGTTCCATACGTGGTGGGGTCGAATTTGATGTTGAGGCGGAGGTAAATTGCCTGCGCCAAACACGCCTGTTAACAGGTGAGTGTCACCGCCAGCCGTGGGTATAAAATGAGTTACCCCGCAAAAGTAATGTCTACAACTCGCCAGCCGTATTCCATGCGTCACGGGCTTGCGCGGCTCGCCCTCGTCGTCAGAGTCGTCAATTTCCATACGGTCTCTGAGGAAATAAGAAAGTAAGTAAAGGAGAGATGCACGTTATTCGGACTGACATCCTCGCACACATCCAGGGATTTGCTGAAATCCGGCAGCGACTAAAGCATATAGAGCAAACTGGACCCCTTGGCTCCGATACCCTCTCGAGTGCTATGCAAGTGTGGGCTTAAGGGCAGGATCCACGTATACGAGGGAGGGCCCATACCTTGAATACCCTCTCTGGTCTGTTGGAGAGCAATTTTGTTAGTGTTAATGTGCCCATCGTATGCGTCGATGATTTTTTCCTGTTTCGCAAGACTCATGAGATAGAGGAAATCGGCATCCTCGGGAGTCCGTACGGAAATGGGGGCAATTCTCTCCTAAAAGAAACATCTGACTTTCAGTAGACGCCTTGACGCGAGGTGAGGACACACCTCCTGTACACCGGTGCCTTCCGTTCTCGTACTCAAAGGGAGCCCCACAGATGTAACAGAACTGGGGTCTGGTGAGAACGACGGCAGACAGACAAAATAGAGACACACCCGGTAACTGCAGACGCAAGTGATGTGGCTACGAATCGCCATAAGTCAAGAATGAGGTTCCGGAATGTAAACTTGCTTACTTGCATCCAAACTAAAAGAAAGGAAAGATTAGCGGTGGTGACTGACTGGCATCGGACAGGTGTACCTTTAACTCAACCATGGCAGAGCACTGTGCCATTAAGGTAGACTAAAATGGAAAGTCGTATGCAAGGGAAGGTACGTACGTTTGGACAACGTCTCCACTTTTCCTGTTTCGCAAGATTCATGAAATCGGCATCTTCGGGAGTCCGTTCGGTAATAGGGATTGCCCGATACTTCTCGCAAGTCATGTCTGCACTGGTTAGCCTCGACGATAATTAAAGAGTAATGAGGCTTACTTTCGTGCCAAACACACTTGCACGCTTTACACAGGGAACCGCCACACCGTGGACACTAGACAGAGTGGTTGGACAAAGCGACAGACGGAGGAAGGAACACTAACCTGCATGTGGGGCTTGGAGCCTTCGTTGGGAGGGGGAAGGCCTCCTCGCACCCTTCGTGCGGACTATAACCTATTCATACACCGTATAACTGCAATGAAGGAAGGAGCTTACCATTGTATAAGTTCAAGCGTCGAGAGAAGCCGTGCATGATTCCATTCCTCGATATTTGGTTTACCAAGCACCTCCAGTACGGTCACATCGCTGAGTGGGACATGTTGCACTTCAGGTTTTATACACGTCTGGAAGAAATTCAGGACAGAAGAACGGACACAAAAAAGGGACAAACAGGACAATACACAGGCCACTTGGCGTGCAGACCCGGTTTATCAACAACAGGCGGACCCAACACAGTTCCATACGTGGCGGGGTCAAATTTGATGTTGAGGCGGAGGTAAATCGCCCGTGCCAAACACGCCTGTTAACAGGTGAGTGTCGCCGTCGAGCCATGGGTATAAAATGAATTACCCCGCAAAAGTAATGTCTACAACTCGCCAGCCGTATTCCATGCGTCACGGGCTTGCGCGGCCTGTGCTCGTCGTCAGAGTCATCAATTTCCATACGGTCTCTGGGGAAAATAAGAATGTAAGCAAACGAGTGATACACAATTTTCAGACTGACATCCTCGTGCACTGCCAGGGATTGGCTGAAACCCGGCAGCGACTGAAACATATAGAGCAAACTGGGCCCCTTGGCTCCGAGACTTTCTCAAGGGCTATGCAAATGCGAGCTTAAGGGCAGGATCCACGTATAGGGAGGAGGGCCCATACCTTTCTCTGCCATTCGAGCCCGCTTTTTGGTCTGTTCGAGATCAATTTTGTCGGGGTCGGCGTGCATATCGTACGCCTCGGTGAATTTAGCCACTGCCTCATTTGTGTGTTTGGAGAAGGAAAAACCGTTTTTGAACAATTTGGATGGTACAACTGCTCGGGTAAATCATTGATTCTTTAGTAGCAAAGCAGACGCACTGGCATCGGGTAGCCGCCATCTGTTTTGCTTGATCGGCCTAAAATTCTTCTTTACCAGCAAGGAAGACGGTACTGGCGGTGATATAAAATCGCTGTTGATCGGCGAGGAAGGCGGCAAAGTCGACGACACTGGGACCAACGGTACTAGAGGCAACACTGGCATCGATGAGGAAGACACTGGGAAAGGTGTCAGAGCGGGTGGAGCCGGCCAAGCCATGTTCTGGACCACGACTTGGGTTACAGGCCTAGCAGAAATATCTTGGGCCCAGAATTCCGTTACATGCTGCCATAGAATATCTGACATCGCCGGGGGGCCAGAGGGCCGTTCCGGCCGTTCTCCGTTGAGAATCCTGATTAACGCCGCGGGTTCATTGAGATCGTAAAACGGAGGCCGCCCCGTATACAACTGGAAAGACTCAGAAAACACTTGTAAAGGGAAAATGTCTTACCTCTACGCAGACACAACCAAATGCGTAGACATCAGTTGCAGGCGTTCGAGCAAATTGGTGCCCAAAGCGTCCTGGATCTATTAATTCCGGAGCCATCCAGTAGAGACTGCCACCGCGATTCGTGCTCATGGAGGAAGTGGCGTCGGAGAATCTACTGAGCCCGAAATCAGCCAAGCATGCACTCCAATCTTCGTTGATCAGAATATTTGCCTGTGGGCAAGGATCAGGCAGCCATAAACACATTGTCACGAGCTATGTACCCCTCTCAAATCACCGTGAACAATGTTACGAGAATGGAGGTATTGAAGGCCTTGCGTGATTTCGTGGAGCTGCAATGCCATGTTGGCACAGGAATCAGGACTTGAACCAACAGGGAAAAACCCTTACCAGTTTGTCTATATTCGCATGGCCGTGAGCTTTGAGATAGTTTATAACGGTACCATGCTCCATCCAAGGGGAAACGAGGCAAAGAGCAGAAGGGATGGTATCTCGATCTATTCCTAAAAAAGGTAAGATATGCGGGTGGTGTAAATCCTTCCAGACCAGAGCCTCTCGGCAGAGTTTCTGTATGTCTTTGGTCAATGTGGGCTGCCCGAACAACTGAACAACAACTCACTAGATGAATACTACGCAAGTCCGATCCACGGAGAAAATATCGCATACGCTTCAAAGCAACCGGCTTGTTATCGTACGAAGCGCGGAAAATGTCTCCATATCCTCCTCCAAAAGTAGGATGCTCTTCTCGCCCGCTCACACCAGTGATGAAAAGTGACGACGGAAGTCTATCGCACGATTCTGACAGCTTCCGAATTATACGGCGGGCCATCCGGCTCTTTTCTTCAGCAAGTAAAAACCCTTTGTCGAGTGTCTGAGGTATTCAGTCAATAGAGAGTGGCGGAGTGAAAATATTCCTTACATCTTGGACGACATCAAGGGAAATATTGAGCCGAGTCACTCTGTAGACGTAACACGGCCTCTTCCGCAGATTTGGAGTGGAAAATGGATACTAGAAGTGAGGCGATCCGTTCGTCGCCTCTCCGCAAAGCAGTCCGAAGGTTTGGGTCATGCGAGAGACCCAGTTCCGACGATAACTGGGTCGAGTGAACACTCCATCACGATTTGGCGACAACTTGAATCTCTTACTTGCAACAATGTTTTCCGGTATTCTGAGCTTTCCACAATGGCAGCGACAACATGACTGGACGCCATCGAGAAAAAATAGCCGTCCAAGATTGTCTGAAGCGTAGCAACTTCACTCGAGCTTCGGCTGAGCAAGGATAAGGACGGGCAAATTGCAACAGCGAACAATAACTCACCCCGGAATTTCCGCGTTACAAGCTCCTTTGAGGAAAAGAAGTAGAGACTCGTATACCAGGATTTTGATGGACGGGACACTGGGGTTCGCACCATCAGGGGTCGCGCTGGATGTGATGGGGACGAGTGCAGGCGACGACACTGGGCCTTCCAACGAGAATGAGCCGAGTTTTGGAGGCGGAGCAGGGGCGACCACAGGTGCAGAAGGATACATGCACATAGAAGGAGGAACCAGAGACGGAGGAAGCGTCGTCGGAAGAGGTACCCCATAGCGTTTCTTCTGGATGAGGTGCCAGACAACAGCGAATCCGTCCCGCGTCAGCCTGCCCTCTTTGTTGATATCCGCTAAATCCCAGATTCGTGCTAGGTCCTCACGAGAGAGCTTGGATTCGAGCAGGAAGGGGACGGCCACGTCTTCTTGAATGTACCCACACTTTGCCGTGTCGATAATGTCGAACCAGCGGTCAGAGTTCGCTTTCTCAGTGGGAGTGACATCCCACACGGGCCCAGGCTCGCCGAACACACATCCAGAGACCTGCTGGTAGAAGCCCGGCGGCAGGGCGTGGGGTATAGCCGCCAGTTGGCCGTTCATCATAGACTGTATTAGATACATTGCTATGGCAAATTCAGTAGAGTCGAGCTGGCCGCGGTCTTGAGTATCCGCAAGATTCCTGACGGGGTGTGTTAGATGATGAAGTTGTGCCCGGAACATCATCCAGTACCATATAAGCCGAAGAGTTTCGTTCGGGAGTTTAGATTTCACAAATACTTCCTGCGCCTTTTCACCTGCAGCATCAAATTGGATGAGGGGGACCAAATCCTGTAAGTCAACACACCGCTCAGTAGACCCTGAGGTCCGGGATCGGACTTAACGAATATCTTCTGAAATTTGTCCTTGTCCTGAGGGGTGAATGGTGGCATGGCTGGAACGGTGGTCCGTGCATCTTGATAGTCCATTGCATCTCGCCGAGGACACCCACTCATTCAGGGATTGAGCTCAGCTTGGAGAAAAAGGTAGCCACAGTAGTGCGGCGTAGAAATGCTGTGGGTGGGAACAGTCTAGTAGTATAGCAACGTCCATGGCAATCTGGGCGTCTAGCGCTGGAAGAAAAAAGTTGTCGAACTCGGAGTCTACTATGACCGCGTTCGAGTTTCATTTAATAACTAGGCAAGCTGCGGTGTTGCTGAAGACTGTCCCTCAACTCTTCCACGAGTTTCACAAACAGGATTTATCCTGTATGCAACCTGTAAGCGCTGTGGTCACGGCCATGCCGCGTCGCACCGGCCAAGATCAGACTCCCACGAACCTGATCGCTTTTACTGTAGCCTCTTGGTGAGCGCGACACCGTCGTCCTCGTAGGGAAGGCTTTCTTCTCGTTTTTTCCCACCCTCTTCCCGTTTCCAGCTCACGCTAGGGTCGCTTTTGGTCTCCTTCCTTCCAGATCTTTGATGGCCCTCGCGCGCAGGCCCAGCCGTTGCCGCGGACCGCTTCCCCCCGACCCGGGCTTTCCCGCTGCGCAGAAAAGCTCAGTCGGCCGGAACGGCCGAGCCTCCCACACACCCACACAAGAACTCTCCCTCGTCTCTCTCGTCTCTCTCCCTTTCCTGCCTTCCTCCCCTCTGGACCGACCACGAGGTGCGACCTGCCTTGCTTGGTTGAATCACACTTGTCACATTGACTCTTCAGCCATCTTATGACGAGGAGCTTAGACGAGACATAAAGTGTGCCCATTGACTAAACAAAAAGGATAAATGTCTTTGCTTAGAAACCCTTACTTCCTGCTGCTGAATGGCTAGGGGGGGTGCTCGCCGCTCGATGCAGAAAACCGAAATTTAAAAATCAGTACTTCTGTCTGATCTTTGTTCCCTTAGTAATATAGAGCGGTTCCTGGTGTCGTACCAGGGGATTCTTGCAAAAAGTCGACGCCACGAGGCACAGGCGCTTAAGAAATAACGTTCTGCT
>JACAZI010000047.1:0-144397 GCA_014462655.1 Mycena venus | reverse complement strand
CAGCTCGGGGTCTTTCTTCGATGCTCTGGGAACGGGATATGTCCGATCTAGGAAAACGAGCGCCAGCATGGAGGATTATGCTACGTCAGGCCACAAAAATGGTTTTTTATGATTGGTTTCCTTTGTTCCTATTCAAGTTACAATCTATTATTTTTTTATTCAAACTGTACCTGCGGACGGCCAAAAGCGTTACAACGGCACGAGCCCCAACCATCCAGATTGGTAAGAAATTGGTGGAGGAAAAGCGAAACGAGCGTGAAGGCCGCTCAGGATAAGAAATGGTGTTCACACGCCGGCGACTTGACGAAAAACCTCCCACAGCTCTTGATCGCCATGTCAGATTGAGTCCAAACTTGACCTGCAACATCCTCTCGAGTCATATTCCACTGTAAAAGCGGCCAGACACTGGAATTCTGACTGGGATCTCTTATATTTGACAAGTGGCCGGTTAGCTAGTTTGGCCGGATAGGCAGTCTCAGATAGCAATATCTGTTCCAACTTCACGACAAATTCCAATGGGGATTTTCCTGATGACGCCAGCAACTTGATGAAAAACATCCCACAGCTCTTGATCGCTGGGTCAATTTGGGTCCAAACTGGGCCTGCAACATCCCACTGGGGGCAAGAGCCAAGGCACTTGGATCTCAAGTGCCTTAAACGCACCTGTTCCACAGCTGGCCATGCACCTGGATCTGCGATTGACAAAGGTGTCAATCAGCTTTGTTGCACCTTTGTTTTTGGCTTTGATTTGCCCCAAAAACAAAGCTGCCAAAAAAATCATTGACACCTTTGTCAATCACAAATCCAGATTTACAACCAGGTGCAGAACAAGTGCATTTAAGGCACTTGAAATTCAAGTGCCTCGGCTCTTTGCCCCCAGTGTCCTCTTTTAGTTGTATTCCTATGTAAAAGAGGCCAGGCACCAGAATTGTGACCGGAACCTCTTATATTTAGCAAGTGGCCGGCTAGTGGTTTTGGCCGGGTAGGCAGTCTCAGATAATACGTCCAAGCCGATGAAACCCCATTCGTCGTGTTCTTCTTCGGAGGAAACACTACTCTTCGTACGGTCAGTTGAGTGTTGGGTCAAAGTAGTTTATTTTTCGAGTCTGCCTCGGTATTCTAATACCTTGGTACTCCGTTTAAGGTAATACCTCGGTCATCCACTTGACTCCCCGTCCCATCCCTCCCCCGCCATGGTATTGCTACTCTCCGACGTTGTTGGGCCCGCCCCCGCCTTTCAGCGATAAAGGGCCAGTGATCAACAGTCAAGATCCCGATGAAAAGGAGGAGTAGAAGGTTGGTCAGTTCAACCGTGCGAAAACGCCACATGTCCAGTAAATACAGAAGAGTTTCCGGACGGTGGATTCAGAGCCTCGCGTTGTTTTCTCGGTAAAATCTTTCCCTTCCTGTGTCAGTTCAGTATTTGAAACAGACTGCCTAGGTATTCTCGGATATTCTTCCAACGTCAAGCGTATTATCCAATTTGTGTCTTCCTGCTAACAGCCATTCCAGTGTCGGTTTGCATCTCTTCTTGGGGTGTAGGATGTTAGCTGCATGAATATTGCAGAAACTCATTTTTCGACAGGTATTTCCGGGTATCTTATCAGGTAAGTCATGTTGCCCTCTTCATCTGCGTCGGACACAAAGCCCGTGACTTTCTTCCGGACACCAGTCGTCACTCGTCACTCTATTTCTGCGCATGGATCGGTTCTGTCCAGGTTTATTGTTTCCCGCGGTCAGGTCCGAATTCATTCCCTCACCAACTATTTACAGCGATGTATCCTCTTTCTGCCGGGTCTTCTGTGGGGACGCCTGGTCGATTAAGGGCGCTTCCGTAAACCTGCCCGTTGTTGGTAAGCCCTTATTTCATTGCATACACTTTTCCTCGATGCCAATCGTTCCTAAGGGAGCATCCTCGATGATTGCCGGGGACGTTCCTGATCTCCGTCTGTCAGACTGTAATGGCACTTTCTCTGTGCCAATGGTTTGGGGTAAGCGGTTCTGTCACCCTCCCGATTTGGACTCGGCACATGGCTAACGCTTTCTCAGGTGGGATGCGGACTAACATAAGTTCCTTGCGCCACAGTGCTCACGCACTGGTGGAACAAAAGGCGAGGGCTTGGCCTTCGGCGTCGCCTCCGGCGGCTCAGCTGTGGGAGGGATCTTCTTTCCATGGCCCTGCGCGCAACTCTTCCCCAGAGTCGGTGCAATTATTTCTACAGATGAGCTTGATCCGCCGTGCTCACTCCTACCGTGTGGCAGATTCCACATGGACAATACGTATCATGGGGGTTTATCATGATATTCACGCTGGGCATGGCGAATCTGGTGTGTGCGCACTCGCCGAAGTGATAGCGCAAATGTTGGACACCATGCTTCATAGTGCCTCCGTTCGCCGATTGCTCCGAAACAACGTGTATCTAAAAATGCTTGCTCTCCACGTCTTTGACGTCCCGCGTTCCTGTCTTCTCTTTCTCGTGCTTCATCGTGTCTTTCGGCGTTTTCACCGGTAAGCCAGCTTCCCCTTATCAGTGACAGTACGTGAAGAAATCTTGACATAAAACACCAGTCGGCGGATACATTACCAGCAGCGCTGTTTCTTACGGCATCCCTCGAACTTCGCCTTCAATCTCGTGGCGATGTCATAACGGGGGCGTTGCTCCTGGGCTCCATAGTGCTAGGATTCTTTGGCGATCGGTTAGGTGTGGAAACTCAGACCCCATCTATTTTTCAGTACATTTATCCGTTGGGCAGGTGCAATGAACGAACTCATCCCAACGCTCAGTGTTGTTGGGGTACTCGCAGATCGTCTCGCCATTTTGCGACACCATCGCATCTCTCCACCGTCCTATCCGCATTCTTTAGGGGTATGTTCTGCGTTTCATCCTGTCGGTTTTCGAATCATCTGCTAACGAGGTGGAGCACCGCTGAATTTTACATAGATTCCTCTTCGGCGCCTTCGAGCACTGGGCCTCATTCCGTCGCTGCAATGGGGGACATAGGAGACCTGGGCCTTCGTCTGGGGAATAATCAACACGGTTCTAAGTAGCGGCGGTTTGTGTGGTCCGCCCCCTTTGGGGCCTCCTCTTCGAAACGAGACCTCCGATTTCCCAAGGCAGTAGGGTACTTCGCAGGTGAAAGACAAGATTCAAATTTAGCCAGCTGTAAACTCATTTATATTTTGACATATGAATTGCACAGGTGGCGTGGTTTTTTCTGGGAACTATGCTGTATCATCTTGGCGCGGTTCCTGGCGGTGCCCAAGCTTTGGGCAAAATTCTGAACGAACGAGCCTGTTACTCCGCGTCATCCCAAAAACAATCTATATGCTTGGCATTGTGCTGAAACTGCCGATGTACCAACCTGAAGTACGGCAAAAGCGATACAATAGTTGGGCTTTCCGTGCCCAGGTAATTCTCATAGCGAATGAGTTCGTATGTGATAATGCTCCGGACCGGAGTGTCGTTCTTGCCTTCTGAGTTTTCGAGCACTTTCCAGGCTACCCGCTCTTCCACCGGCGGAGAGCCGAGTCCCTTTCGCATAGTTCTGGGGCGAAACCCCCCCATATCCCGTTCTCGGCAAAATACCCTAACGTCGGTGTCAGCCAATGGACAGTATTGAAATGTGTTCCAGGTAACGTAACCGGCTTACGCTCCATCTACCTCTTGTATATTGAGCAGATGCCTCGTCACCTTGCTTAGCTGGGTCCCCCAACCTTGTAATAAGGTCACTTTTGGCCACAGGAGTATGTGGGGAACCGCCCAAGCACAACCAAACAAAAATGTTGAACAACCCCCTGAAACCACAGGAGGTTAGTGATTTTCCTGTGGTCTCGGTTTCAAGCTCCGCCAAACACAATGTAGAACCATATTTCCCCCGGTAACTTCAGGGGGTAGCGATTTTCCTGTGGTTTTGGTTCCAAGTTCGGCGAAACACAATAGAGAATGCCACGGGTAGCAGATATCGCGGATATTCACGAAGGCTACATTCGCGAATAACGAATACTTATATTCGTGAATGACTTATGGCTGTAAGCATTCGCGCGAATGTGAATATCAGTTTTCAGGAAAGTTGATATTCGCGAATATTCGTAGGTCCTGGTCACACATGAAAAGTTTCAATCAAGCATGGTAAATTTGGGTCTATTTAACACATCTCCTCTCTGGAACCAGAACATACTTCATTTACACACAACTGGATCTATAATTCATATGCAAACCAACCACTTTAGAGACATCTTTACTTTGACAACTGCTTGACAGGTTGAACATGGCAAGTGTGATGGCCAATCAAATGGTTGAACATGCAAAGATAGGGCTTCTATGAGGCTTTGACATTGTTTAAACTCACAAGATAAGCATAAAAGTGCTCTCAGCAACTCATTGGTGGCTGCTAAACCCCGCAAATTCTCAATGTATTTGCTGAATATTCATATTCCATGAATATTTTGCGAATATTGCTGACTAAGCAACGAATATTTGCCATCAATATTCGCTCAAATGCGAATATCAGTTTTGAAGTTTTGGTGAAGGTTCATATTCGCGAATATATATTCGTGGTATTCTCCCGAAGCACAATGTTTGAACCAACTCCCCCGGTAACCACAGGGGGTAAGTGATTTTTCTGTGGTCTCGGTTTCCAAGCTGGCGGCCGGCCAAACACAATGGTGAACCAACTCTCCCGGTAACCCACAAAGGCATGTGATTTTTCTGTGGTCTCGGTTTCAAACTCGGCCAAACACAATGGTGAACCAACTCTCCCGAGTAAAGCCACAAAGGTATGTGATTTTTCTGTGGTCTCGGTTTCCTGAGCTCGGCCAAACACAATGTTGAACGGAACTCCCCCGATGTCGTTTTTGTGTGGCCATCTTTATATTTCCCACAGTTTTTCACTCAAGTACCACTGCAAAGCACACTCGGGAATCGTCGCATAAGTAGATTAGAAACCGTTTGCAAGATTTAGCGAATCCGGCCGTACTACTCGGCCGCGAAACGATCACATGACATCCTACTCATCATCTCCGTTCAAAGTCGCCGAGTCCGGAAGAGCTCACGTACTTCTTCGTCGTCGTCCTCGACCTCGGCGTTCTGAACCAGCTTGATCTCCTTCGCGAAGACGTGATAATACTGTCATTCCTTACCGTTAGTCATTGGTCCGGATGACGAGGAAAACTCTACCCCATAAGTAGCGGTCGTTGTCGCCATAGATTGTGTCGGATTCGATTCAAATCCGTCCCTAAAATGGCCGTGTCCCCGATATTAAATGGGAAACAACCGCCGTCCTGTGTCACGGCTTGCTCGTGGAACTGCCCGCTTTCTTTGGGGAAAATGCAATGTTTCGACGACCGGTGCCTGTTCCAGATGCCCCTAACGATGGTCTTCCCCGTCCAGCCATTCGCGGCACCTCGGAAACTGGCAATGGGTTACGTTCGGAACGATGTGTTATTGAAGCCACGCACCCGGTTGGCCTCGTAGTCGCGGTGGGAGTCCGCCATCAAGACATCTTCAAGTGGATTAACTTGGTTGTGGAACAACTGGTGAATTCTGTCGCAGCCCATCCTTGTTAGGAGTCCAGTCCGGACGAGCGAGAGACGAAACGACGTCGAATCAAACATCTTGGACCTGTATAAGTAGTTAGTTGAAGCTTCCCTCTGCAATTTGAAGCTCACCGGAAGTTCCGCGACACTCCCGAACATTATTGCCGTAATAGTGGCCCCTTGAACCATACAACGTTCGTTCCCGAGAGCCGGGCTCCTTCGTGTACGCGATACTCATGATTGTACGATACGTGCAGGAGCGTTTTGCTACTTTGGTAAGCTACGCTTCATTCTTCCAGCGAAACGCGCGGCGGAAGAGACCCCCAGCTCTCAAGGGCCGAACAAGAAGGTGAAGCAGGTGCCTGGGGGAAAATGGTGATGGGTGCACTTGGGAGAATGCATAGTGTATTTCTTGTTTTTGCTAGCTGGACCGGAATTCGGAGCTCTGGTCGCTTGTTGTCGGGACATACGGGGCCGGGGATTCTTGTGTGGGGGCTGGGGCCGATGGTAGGCAGATGTTAGGTGTTTTGGCTGGGTCCTCTGGCCACCTGCAAACCCGTTTTGGTAGCCTGCCGGAAATTTCTCCATTCACTACAAGATGTGCCTTCGCTTCTGCCCGGCGTAGGCGGTCGCGGCAATACTTACATAAACAGAAATTGGATCAAGATTTCTAAAATTAGGAGTTTCAGACAGGGGATGAATGTGGAGAACAATGTAGATTTACTGTACCCGTCAGTGGCGCAAGCAACATCTGATGTCATGGTTGAACCTATCTCAACCTGCGTCAACGCGCACTTTCGGAGGGATGTAAGTCAAACGTGGCGAGTGGACACACCTCAAGATGTGTAAAATTTTTAACGGATGCGTGCACATGTGCCGCAATTCAGTTCAAGTGTGGTACACTTCCAAAAGCAGAAGTGCTCTGATTTATACGTGAATGCAAAAGTCACGCACCCAGTAAGTGTCGATCATCGTGGAACAATATTTGTTCCCTGCTTCTCTACCCCTACCACTTATATATCCGTTACCGCCCATCAAGTAGCCTCATATAAAATCGCGCTAAAAAATGCCGTTCTCAAAAGCACAATTCCCGGACAACCACCGCTTGATCGACAGCTCGCGAATGGGCGGCGTGACGGCATTTGAAGTTCTTGTATGTGTTCTCCCACGTCCGTGACAGCGCAGGACTTCTTTGACAGCGTCGGACTGTTCTAGATCTACCAGCCAGCCTATATCACGTCCACCCGGAACAGTTCATCAACAACGACTGGTTTACACGGCCCAGCTCCGCAAATTCCTCCAGCGCCCACATCCCCGGCCTGATTCGAGTTCCCGAGCTCCCAAACCCTCTCCCATACGCGTCAAAGCTCGAGAATGACGCGTTAGACGCGGCTTTTACGCGTCCTCTCTCCCCAGCCACCGCTCCCGGTGTCAGAACTCAATTCTGAAGGAGGGAAACCACGAAATGCCTGAGATTCTTTCCGACTCGGACATGGACTCCGGACAAGGAAGATGATTTAGGGCAGGAATCGGCCGGTGAGTGATTGATCAACTCTCCGTGGCTCCGCTAATTCCCAAATCTCCCAGATCCGCGCGAATCTTCCCCACTTCCTCCGTCAGATATTCCGAGTGATCTTTCCTGCCCATCGACAGGTGAATCGCACCTTACATCGCCGAATGTGATCCAATATTGTTGAAGATCTTGATAGCGATGCTTCGTCTGATACCGACATGGTAATCGAGCTTGAAGAATCAGACACAATCTGGCTCGATGCTGGAATTTCTTCCGGAGTCCGCGTCGGCGAGTTCCGCGTGACAAAAGAAGTCAACGTCCAACGTGTTGAGTACCTCACTGGATTTCCCTCCCTTGTCCCCATCCCCGAAACGCCGGCCGCATTTGTGATCGATGGGAGCGATCCCAAGTTCAATATCAGAGACAAGCATGGGAATCTATACAGTATCGACGCTCTGATCAAGAACAAAGTAAGTTTCCATTCCTTTCAATTTTCAGTGCACCTTAATTTTTGCCCAGGACAATGACTCGTGGAAGGGCAACACGGGAACAGGCGACTCTAAAGTTTGGGTCACCTTTGGTCCCGGCGAAACACCGATTCTCTGCCGTCGGTCCCGGCTCGAGTGCAAAGGTACATACCCCGTTTCATTAGATTTTTGGCTTAACTGAGGCTTCTCAGGCGCTTATGTATGCGAACGCGTCGATCCTGGGCTCCTCAAAGTAACGCGGCGTGATCTTGATCCCGCCTCGCGTGATGCTGTTTTTGCTGCTCAGCGACAGACCCGCCGAGAGGATGGGACTACTGCGGAACGCAGAGCCACCGAGTACGTACAACACTTTCACAGTTTCTTCTTAGGGCGAATCATCCTATCTTTATCAGATTTGTCAACCTCGTTCGAGCGCAGAAATGCGGTGTCAAGGACCACAGCGGTGTTCAGTGCAAGGGTAGACCAATCTCGAGGGCCAAGAAACAGGTTCGCATCATTTTGATACATATTTCTTTCCACTGACGATACCTCCTTCCAGGTCTCACGCGGTCACAAATTCTGGGTTGGCTGCAGCGGTTGGACCTCAGACTCGGGGAAGCACCGCAGTTGGACCATTCCTGACGACGTTGACGACAATCTCTTCATCAAAGGTCTACTTGGGGAACCACTCTGTTGAGGGCAACTCCAAGGATACCGAGCTGTGCAGTGCAATTGTCCATCCAACCACGGGATTGAAGCAGCGGCGATGTCGTGAGTATCTTCTTTTTCCTTCGAAGCGCGTGATCCAGGCTGAAGAATTCTTGAAAGCGCACGCCCATATACTTAACGGAAACGTTTTAACAAGCTCTATCATCAATCGGCTATGCGACGCCACAAGAACAATTTTCGTGCCCGTCGATTCGAGCATCCGAAAGGCACTCATTGTTCACCCACACAACGTTGCACATAATCACCCAATGCCTGCGCTGAAGAAGCCATCTTTCGAGGCTAAAAATACCTACCGGAAGTGCGTCAAGACCTTGGGACCTGTTGGAGCAACGGTTACCAAGGTCGATAACGGTTGGTGATTTTTATTTCGCCCCCCTCAAGCCCTCATTGACTCAATCCTTCCAGCCGCCTCGACACATGTTCTGCTTGGCGGTAAAACACCGGCCGAATACGCTCCAGCTTTGCAATCAGCGCAAGTAAAGCGCAAGATTGTTCTTGAGACAAAAAAGGGAGGCGTACCCTGCGGGGCTCGATGTTCCTGGTACGCGCAGTTCAAACACGTCCATTTTGAGTCTATTCTAACCGCATCGCAGGCGCTTTTAAGCTTTTCTGGGACGACATGAAGAAGGGTCCCGACGAGAAATATATCCACCGTCTTGTAATGATGCCGGATGGTGCGATTTCGCTTTCGCGAGGGCTCCTTCACTATTCTAATTTATTCTAGGTGGACTCATGATCCTGACGTGCTTGGCAGCACTCATGAAGCTCCTGGATGACACTGGAGTGACAAGCTTCGAAACGGACACGACATTCAGGCGCGTCGCAGGCGACATCAATGAGTGGGAGGTTGTACTATTTCTCAAGGCTCTCCAGTGCGGTGAGTGTTCACCGCTTTTATCATCGCAGCCTCAGTTAAGTCTCGTACATATCAGCTGTTACGATTGCTCGGGCGTATGTCAATGGCGCTAGTGCCGATGTTGCAGGGTGATGAGCCCGGCTGGTAGGCTCTCGAAATGGGTCTGTAGTCCGTCGAGAGGTCGAAGGAGAGATAGAATAAAATGTGGTAATATGTCCCGAGCCGTAGGGTGCGAAAAAGAGCGAGAAAAGAGAGTAAAGATGTCCAAAAATGGTGTGGGAAGAGTGTGAGATCGTGGCGTTTGAATTCGGGGGTACGGGTGGCTATACTGCCCACTGGCGGCGTTACCGGAGTAAGGGGCGAGGTCCCTCGGTGGTTCCTCTGGGCATGTGCCTTACACTGACCGCGGTGGTGGTGGTTTGTAACGAGAAGATCCCCTCTTTTTCATTATTTATGTTACAAACAATGTGGTAACGTATGATAAAAATAAAATGCTGTAATGTCAAAACCAGCGCGTGGAAAGAGTTCCACGGACCGGCCGTCCGACCCTGCAACACCGATTTCTTCGAGCGTCTGTACGACGAGTTTCAAGCCGTCAAACTCGAGACCACTGGCAAGCCGCTCGCCTTCAAGCGCTTTGTCAAAGGGGGTAATCTTATTGCACTGAACTCGGATATGGAGGCCGCGCAGGTCCTGGGTGCTGCGCGCTCAATCTTCAAAACCAATGATCCTGAACACAGTGGGCTTAAAAACGATACTCCGGGCGAGGAAGTCGCTCCGGAGACATCATACTTTGTACCACGCACGCGAAGCAGTGAGTCCATCCCCTTCACACAAAAAAATACTCGCTTCGCTAAGATTCTTTCAAGTGGGGTTCTCGAGCTTAAGTCGCATGTTTCTGAAGCAGATTACCATCGTCTCATGGACTTTGTGTACATCGATTCGGCCGATAAACTCGAGAGGAATTTGACCAGTTTGTTCGGAGTCTGGGCGTGAAGAAAGTACAAGGTGAAATTGAATATCATTGGCGTTCCTGGTACTCAATTTCCTCTCAGATTGGTGGGACCACAAAGCTATGAGCACGTGGATTCTGCCGTGCTTGTCGTCGCCCAACAACGCCGTAGAGACTGCTCCTGCTGTTTCTTCCCGAAGTACCCTTCCTCCCCTTGTCACCTCCAGAGATGAGGAGCAAGCCGGTGCGTTGCGCGAGAAGAAGCGGCCAGATGTGCGGCCCCAGCTCGCAGAGAGGACAGGTCAGGCGGCCTGCGGCGGCGCAAAGAAGGTAAGGAACCTGCCGTGTAGCGCCGAGATGGGGGTGAGCCAGTGCTGGGAGAGGCACATATGTGGAGTGCCGTATGGAGGAGATGTACTGAATGACATTCGATGTCCTCGGTTTGGGGCAGGTGATGAAGATGGCTACGGGACTGCGAGCATGGCAGCGGGGAAAACGTGTAGAATGTGCAACAAGGGCCGGGCGAGGACTGGAAGGGAATGTGTCGTCTGGAAGTGAGTGGACATTAGGACTCGTAAAAGAAGAATAAATGAGAGGCAAAAAAGTCAGGTGTAGATCGTCCATTCAGAGGACCAAGTGCCGAAAGGTTCCCGTCCACACTCCCACTTAAAAACAGAAAAGGAAAGAAAGAAATACTCACCGTGACGATAACCCTCTCCGCCGCCTCGAACGCGCAAGGCGTCCCAATTGCCATGTCTCCTCCTCTTGCGCTTGCACCGTACCCATGACAGCCCGGATCCCTCCCCGCGGCAATCGCGTCAGAGACGAAATAGTAATCGGAGTGTGGGGAGCGTGTCGATGTTGCGGGAGAAAAGAGCGGATGATCCTGGGATGATTATGTCAAAATAATCTGAGGCGCCGGCAGTCAAGTGCCTGAAAAGGCCGGCCGGTCCTTGCCTTGTCACTGAAAAGGCTGGCCGGTCCTTGCCGATTGCTGGAAAGGCATGCCGGTCCTGGTCGGTCCCAGAAAAGGCCCTTATCAAGACGTTATAAGGCCGCGGCCTTATAATGTTATTTATATTTTTCCACATGTCCCCCTGAATTGAAAGCGCCAATCCACGGACTACAGTGGGGTAGAAATTAAGAGGACATATCAAACTCTGATGCACATATTTTTCAATGAAAAATGACTGTATTGTGTAAAAGACAGAGTCAATTCTCAGCGAACGCATTCAGAGAAACGACGCTATATTAAGTACCTAAAAGACGGTGTCAATCTAGGGTACTGTAAGTAAGATATAAGATGAATAAGTAATGAAGTACTCACTCTCAGCGAACGCGTTAAGAGAAACGACGCTGAGGTGACAAGCGTGACAACGAGTCAATTAATACGGAAGTAATCTCCGTATGGAAGTAAGTTGAAACCGAATCGGGAAAGGAATGGAATAAGATCGTATATACTTCGTCTCTAGGACTGGTCTTTGGCGAATTTGGAAATAGGTTATCTTTTGGGTTTGCCCTGTACTTGTCTACGGGATCAGGAAGAAACTTAGAGAACCATCTCTCGGTGAAGCTCCTGGGTGAGCAGGCCGTGCTCCTCCGAAATAAACTTCGTATCCTAAAATGGGGTTATCAATCAACATGCCCCTCTTCCGAAAAGGCAACGCCAGAAAACGCACTGTTCGCCCGCTCATATTCCGGAACATGCTTCACCAGGTACGAGTGTAACGAGTGCAGGTGACCCATGGGGACCTTGGGCAGAAGGTGGTGCAGAAGGTGATAGTTGTCGTCGTGCGGCTGCAGGAACTTCTGGAGTGCAGTACCGTACGGCGATGTCCGTGTGAACGAAAGGATTGTATCAGACGGAAGGCCGGAATGATCGAGAATCTCGCGGAAGATGTAAACGCCATACATGATAGTGCAGCGCGACAGGTGCCACATGGCGCAAAAAAGCGCCAGGCGATTGGGAGAGGGATACCAATTATCGGACGCTCGAGGGGTCCGAGTAGCAGAGCGAAGGCCGCCCACCAGACGACAATGTGAAGTGCATGGTCGTTTAGGGAGCCCGCGGCGTGCTGCAAAAAGAGTTTGGCGTCCAGGACGTCGTAGAGGAACAAGGCCCAAATTGACTTGTGGGTGAAATTTTTGTTCTGGAAGGAAGTAAATTAGCAAAGGATGTAGCAATAGACGAAAGAAAATCATTGACTCTGTAGTGCTTCAGACTTGTCTTATTTCCGAGACCGTGGTCTGGGTCTGGGGAAAACAAAGGAATGCGGTTAAGTGGAAGAATGTGTGGAAGCATCAAATCTCAACACACCCTGCTCACTGCCAAGGTAGTTGTGGTGAGCAACATGAGCCTCTCGCTGAGAGCGCATTGTTGCCATCAGCGAGGGACACATTAAAAAATCGCCGACGAAATAGTTCCAGCGCTGCGCAGCAGTCAGCTCCGGCACTTAATTCGGAGCCGCGGGAGGAAAATTGAGGGCTTACCTTTGACGAAAAAAGATTGAAGTGGCTACAATCGTGGGTAAGGTTCGAAATCCCCGTTGGGAGTATGCCATACAAAAGAGCGCAAGCACAAAAGTGAAGACATTGGAAATGTGCAAGTGGAGTTGCCATGATGCAAAAAGCTACACCCCAGTCCATAATGAGTTGTCTGTACGAGCATCAAAACAGAATCGATGCCTAAGAGAATTTATAGAATAGCTGACCGCATCGACAACCAAGACAGCGGCTTTTCGTGTTTCTCCAAAATTTCGCGAGGAAGCTTCTGACGAAAATGGCGGATTTGCGCAAAGACCGTTTGTCGGTCGGCGGGGGAAAGGACATCTTTTGGAAGGGAAGTAGTTTTGAACGACTCGAGCAGTGTGAGAGTTGTGGACATGGTGCCGGTCGAGTTTTGAAGCTGGCAGTGAAGTGCAGAAGAGAGACCATATCCCAGAGGTGTTTATATACCCGCGGCTGTGATGAGCGCAGGCGTTGGCCCTGTATAGGGGCAGCCGGCATTTCAAAAAAGGATACAGGGTCGATTTTCTTTAAACCGGCGGCTAAGGGACGGTTAGTTACTGTAGATTTTTGTTCAATTCTCCGCGGCAGTGACCTGGGACAAGGACACCCGAATGTGAATATTCGTAAATCCGCCAGGTTGACTGTGACACCAAACAGAAGTACATTCAAACATGTTCTGAAGCATAGAACTTGGTTTTTTATCTGCTCAGGGTACGTGTCCACTTATACTGTAATAGTCCGACCAAGTGTTCAGGTGACGGGTGACGGCCACCCGTGAACTGAACACTTTTTGGCACCGGTGACGGTGACAGTCGGCCAGTGAACACCTTGTAGATTGAAAGCATAAAAAAATGAAACTAAAGTACTCGAAAGATTCTCGAAAAAAAGTCAAGTTTTTGGGGGGGATTGAATTAATTTCTGTATCTAAGAGACCATGATTTTTGACTCTCTTACTCAAGCGCTGTCTTTTATTGTTGCGAGTCACAGCATCCAGCTGCCCGGCGAGTGGTAAATGAAATATCACGGACAGCGGACAGGAATTTAGACGATCTCTAAACCAACATACATCCGGAATTAGTGCCGAAATCGCTTAACCGGGACTTGCATCCGGCCTAATGGCTTCTCCAGCTCCTTTTAAATGTGCAGCAACCCACGCTACAGCCTTTTCCGCCGGAGAGAACACTTGGCACAGCGTGAACACTCGGGAGCGTGTGGCGCCCAGGCCTCAATGGTAAATACCTTACGCAGTGAACACTGTCAGTGACGGGTGACATCCAATGAACAGTTGGTCGGATTACTACAGTAGGGTGTTTCATATATTCGACTTCAGACCCAACTTGGGCTCCAACTTGAGCTCCAACTTGGTCTTCGACTTGCGAAGTTGGATGCCCGAGTTGGATGCCCAAGTTGGGTGTGTTATTTGTGAAACACTACGGAATTAAGTAGATTTCAGGCTGTTTTATATTGGTGGAAATATAAGACAACAGATGACGAATCAGACGAGCCAAAATGTCAGCTGAAATGAATTAAATAAGTCAAGGCATGATGCCTGGGGACTCGTGATGGGTTTCGGGCCAGCCGATACATGAAAATCGGCGACCATTTCAGCCGCACTGATATGCGGCATGAAACTGGGCATATCAGCCCTACCGAAACGGCTACTGATATTCTCCGTTCGGCTAAATCCCAATACAATTGTAGCGAAATTTGAGCCGAAATGATCCATTTTGGTCATGCTGATTTTAACAGTATCGGCCTACATATGAGCAGATATTAAGTGTGGAATATCAGAGACCCCCTTCAGCAGTGCTGATGTGATGTATTTCATGCCGTATATAAATTTTCAACGTATTTGTTGTATTTCGGCCCGCATTTCGGGCCAACTGATTTATCGTGCCATATGTTGCATTTTCATCAATATAAGCTCAGCCGAATCTGCACAATGCCGGTGTGAAAACCGACCCTGAATCCTATTTTTAAATGCGGTTGCCCCTTGACACAGCTCCAGCCTGAGGACCCGTAAACCCCAGCCGAAGTCTCAAGATGCCCGCCTCCAACGCTTCATTAACACCGCCATTTCGCCGGTGGTGGACGGATCGTACATCTCCCTTTCTCCTCTCCCCACCAGCTGCTCTCCGGCCAGCATGGAGGTCCAACCTCTCAAGACCCGTTCTCGCAGAGTCGTAGCTGCGTCCTTTCCAAGACTGGCGAAAGCCTTCCTGCCATCCTACTAGGCACCTTGCTCAACAACCCCTCGATGCCGGTGAGATTCTGAGTGAAATGAAAAAATGCCCTAATGGCCGTACAGTTTCAACGGGTCTTCTTGTATTCCCATCCTCCGATGCTGGGACCGCATTCTCTGGACTGCAAGTTCAAGCGATGAGCATGTATCTTATGAGGTGAGCAGGAAAATATAGATCAAGATATACACATTAACTCAGATATATGTGCTACAGCACTATCGCCTCCCAATTAACGATGACCATTGGCGGAAGTCGTTTTAGCGGTGCCCTGGGAAGCATGCTCATTGAGGTTGAATGCTTTCTCCTGGTTGACAACTGTACTAAAACATTTTTGTTCGAAAACGTTCCCAGATCCTGCCTTTTCTCCGCGCCATTGCCACTGCCATTCGCCTCAACCTTGGCGACGACCACCCAGGACTTCTTCCGACCGTGATGGCCGCGTACGCCATGACCAGCTTCTTGACTGGAGCATGCTTTATTGTGCTAGGCACACTCAGATGCGGAAGATTGGTGCGTGAAGGCTTCCACCTTGGCGTTCTGCCGCATTGTCTGATGATATCGGTAGGTCGAGTACTTTCCTCGGACAGTTCTTACTGGCGCAATCGGCGCTATCGGCGTGTCTCTCTTCATACTTGGCCTTGGCCTTACCTTCCCTCCATCGTCGGACCCCTCACATTATCGTCTAGTGGCCGACTTCTCTTCGCCCACAATCACGTCGGCTTACTATTTGCCTCTTTTCTTCCCGCATTTTTCCTTTCCATTTCCACGCGGTCTACCGTCCTGGGCCAATGGACGCGGGGAGCCACCCAGCACGCCTTGTACGTTCCTGTGTACGTGCTCAGCGGCGCAGGGGTGTTCTGGGCTGTAGTGGCAAGCACCGGCCAAGCGAATGCGGCAGGCATGGCAGAACTCGCGTCGCAAGGATGGCTTTTCACTGTGGAAGCCTCGATCAAGGAGCAACACGGAATCGGCGAAGCTTGGATTTATTGGCGTCTTTTCGACTTTTCCAAGACCGAATGGTATGCCATGAAAGATGCCACGCTGAACATTGTTCTCCTTGTCGTCATCGGCGTCTTCAATTTGCCCATATATGTCCCGGCATTGGCATTGGCGCTCGATATACCATCATACAGGTAAATGCCGCTCTATCTTTTTACTTTGTAACTCTGAGGCTGACCTACTTTCGTTATAGCATGGATCATGAGGTTGGTCCAACATATGTACCGAACTAGATATATTTTACTCACACCATCTATCCAGCTCCTCGGTCATGGCGCATCCAATATACTAGCCGGCATGCTTGGAACCCCTTCCGAACTTGGTTGTGAGCTTTGTGTCTCTTAACAATAAATATTGAATCATGTTACTGATGACTCCCAGGTGTTCTCCAACGCCCTCTTTTTCACTCTGTGCCGGTGGTGGACGCTTCGGAAGCAATGGTCGTCATCATCTTGACATTTGTGCTCTTCCTTGTATCCTCCCTCCTGTTACCATTTGTGCCCACTCTACTCGCATCTGCGCTGGTCCTGTTCCTCGGCATCGAGTTGACGTTGGAGGCAGTCTGGGAGTCAGCTAAAACACTATTGTGGTGCGAATGTACGTCACTTTAATGTCGCGCTTGCACGCTGGCTCACCTTGTCTCTCATATGTAGGGGCGGTGGTCATGGGTACATTGTTTGCGTGCAGCTTCTTGGGCTTTGCGCAGGGCTTCGGCGTCGGCGTAGGAATTGCAGTTGTTATACACGTTGGCTGGGGGACCTTGGACTCGGTACGATGCCATCGTTCCGTTCTGAAGTTGTACCGTCTGAGAATTTGTTTTCAGCGTGCTCGATCGGTCGAAATACCCCGCATTCGAGAGGCAACACGGCATATTGCCCAATCAGCGCCGCCCTCTATCTCGCAGTTCTCATTTGACGGCAGACTCAAAGTACGATACCTCAACCAATGGTCCTGGAGAGATCGAAAAAACGACAGCAACAGCAACGCCCGCATGGAAGAGAAGTCCAGTGGGTTGCGCACCTCCACACATCCTACCGCCATTCGCATCGTGCACTTGACAGGGCTATGCATGTGAGCGTGCATTCACTTACTCTTCTCTACCCACTCCAACTTGACCTACCTCAGTCTTTGCCACCATTCCTTCACTAGAAAGGCAGCTCAAGGCGCCGTCGCCGTCAACTCACATCATCCTTGATTTGACCCGGGTACATCGTCTCGAGACAGCTGTGGCCGACTTTGTGGGACGTAAGTCCCGAGAATTGATGACCACCGGAACCCTGTTAGTTTTGTGTGGTTTCAATGTAAGCTCCGGTGTTACGGCGGATCTCATGCGCGGCGGCATCGACCTCTTGTGGCCTGGGAGGCCTCACACCGATGGTGCGATGGTAGTTTTTGAAGAGCTGCGCGAAGCACTGGCATGGTGCGAGACTGAGGCTGTTCTTCTCCCGTCCTCCAATCTCTGCAAGTGAGCGTGCGCCACTAACAGCTCCAACGATGGCATGCTCATCATCCCGATATTTTTTTCCAGGCGCTGAAGTGGATGTGTCAGACGCGCAGATCTTGTAGGAATTTGGGACGCTCTTTGATGACCCCGCGGCGGTGTGGGACACCCTCCCAGTGCGCACATCACCAGAATTTACCGGAACACGCTCTCCGACGTCGCCGACATAAATTCTCTCATGGTCGGACGTTACAAACCGGGAGAGACTCTGATCAACCGCGGTATGTGTCCTTTCGGCGCCAGTGATCGCTTACCGAGTTTGCTTCCTTGACAGACGAGCAAGTTGAGTCGGTGGTGTTTATTGTCCGCGGCCGAGTTCTATTTCAGGATGAAGTTGCCATGTCCGACCCCGTGGCAGAGAGACGTTCATTCCGGAAGGGATGTTGTTTCAATCCCATGGCGTGCCGCCAACCTGGTCAAGATGATGCTTGGTCTCGGGCGTGGGGAAATCCATGCTGAGGGTGGGGTACTTACTTTTCGGGCTGTGCGTGTACTCTTACCTGGGGAGTCTGTTGGCTTGACTGAGGCGCTGGCGTTGAATCAACAAACTGGACGAGCTCGGACCGCGTTGTTGTGGCGACAACGGGACCTTGCTATACAGTCGAGGTTCGCAGGTCTTGCGTCGGCGAAGACAAGTGGAGTGGGATGTGCAACTGGGCAGCGAAGATTGTTGTCCAGTTGGAGGCACAGCAGGCTCAAAAGACGCGTCGCTTAGATAGATCCACCTGGTAAAAACGAAACCCTAGTCCGTCACAATAACCTCCCATCTGCACCAGTAATATGTTATATACTACACCCCTCCCCTGTAGTAATTTGACTATATCGGGCCAAAACCTTGCCCAAAGCCTTGAGTCTCTTCGGAATTGAATTCAGAGGTTTCTTCTGGTTCTCTAACACCCTCACGATCAGACACTTCAAGCTTGCTAATCATGGGGAACTCGGCAGCGTTTATTGCATACAGTCTGCAAATATTGGTATCGGTTTGAATACAATGCAATTACGCCTCCGCTATAGCCGTCCCGTGTACATCTGGAAGAGATCTTGCAAAAATTGAGGGTAGATGAGAAGAAATTTCATCACTACTGTGCGCGAGCCCGTTGGCCCAGACTTAGCCGACGGGCTTGCCAAAACGGCTTGCCCGCTTAGCGGGGTTGGACGGCTTGTGGCGGGGCTTGGCTTGAGCTCGTTTACACCAAGCTTTGCTACTATAACTAAAACATTGATTTCTGGTACCCGCGGCCTCGACGCTGGTTTTTACCGCCACCATCATCTCTGTATTGCCTCTCTCTCCCAGGGGCGGTCCACTTTGTGCACCTATAAACACTAATAAGTTTTCGGCATCCCAAATCACGCTGGAGGGCGATTCTTTTTGAGCTGCAAATCAGAGTTCTTGGAGCTGATTTCAGGCGCCGTTTCAATAATTGGTTGATCCAAACGGTCTCACAATAGGCAAGTCAACAAATCCTACTCGCAAATATGGATTGCATCAGCGAAAGGCGAAGTCAGCTCCTCGAAGGCATGAAAATGCACAAACAATTCCACAAGCCATTCTGCACAACGTCAAGCCGTTGAGCCAGATCACCCTAAGCGCAGCCAAGCGGCTTCATCACGACATTGGTTGGAGTCATTCGGTTGCAATCTGTGTGTTCTGTGTTTATTAGAGCAAGGGGTGTGTGTTCAAAGTATCTACTTGTATGTGAAGCTTGAGTCCTCTCGGAGTAAATTGCACAAATCAGAACTTAGTGATGAGGGAATAAGAGAGAATGTTGGAAAGATCTCCTTGTTCAAGGGGAAGTATTCTACAGTAGCCTATTTCTATATGTGTTTTAAAATAGCTACGGTGTGAGTCAGAACTAGACTACGGAATGGGCTACGGAACTACGGCGTAAGCTACGGAACTACGGCGCAAGCTACAGAACTACGGCGTAAGTAGACGGGGGACGGAGGAACGACTGCGGCGGTCCGAGTAAGGCGAAACCTTGCATTGTATCACCCCCGAATGTTCAATCTGAGATGCGCAACAAAAAATGAATGTATCAGTAGCAAGCTACACCCAAGCCCACTGTCCAGATAGATGGGCTTGCTAAGACGCGAGAAGCAAGCCCGAGAGACCGGTTTGGTCACATGGGTGGGGCCCGGCTTAGCTGAGTTTGAATTGGGCTATGCAGCAGTACGGGCTGGTGTGGGCTTCAGCTTCCCCTCAGTTACACTGCACATGCTCAGTATGAATAATGCTTCATTACTGCTGCCCACTGTCAGCATTGTTGATGGCGACATCGACTGCAAGTTGTCGAACAGCAGTGCGGCATTGTGGGCGCTTTTGATCGAAACTTTTCGATCAGCTGGACAAACGGGCTGACCGTGTTAGTGGGATTTTAATTCAGCAGACACAGGCTTTAGGGTCCGGGCGTGGGCTTTTGAACTTGTACTCCTTCACAGCAAAACGAATACAATGTTAATGAATTGGCTGAAATCAGGATTTAATATCCTCCTTGATGCCCTAACAGCGGGAATGCCTTACCTGACACTGTAAGGGTTCCAGATATCTAATTTGCTTAACCAAGATCCCGGACTCCGTTTGTTCTGTTTTGCGGAGTAACATCGCTGCCGATGTACGAAAAGATATAGATGGATAGGTAAGTCATTTTCAATGGGCTTTCCCTGCTAAGTGGATTTAAATTTGGCTGGCGCGGGCTTGCTGGCTTGGCTTGGGCATGGAGTTGGCTTCGAATGCAAAACGAGCCCACAGCATCCACTGCTTTCCACTTTTACTCAAGGTATATTCCTTAACACTTCTGGCGCCCCCATCGTTCTTTCGAATTCAGCACAGAATAAATACATGGGACTGCTGGACATACTGCCTTTCCACGGTTTTTTTTTACGTAGAAAATGAGTCCGATAGCTCAGAGGGTGCACCTAGATCCACAAGCCTGTTTTGCATGCCAAAAATGCCAATTTCTTGCAAAGTTGAAATCAAAAGACAACGCAAAGGTCATAGACCTTAATCCAATTGAAAAATACCAGGATCCCATAAAAATGTCCAAATTATCGATAAGTCATCAAAAGCCCGTTGGTCTGATGGTAGTCAGACAAACAGGCTTGCGTTCAACTGCATAAGTCGAAATCAGCAGGATTTTCAAGCCTATAGAACGGAATTGTGTATCGGATCTATTCGATTCAACTGAAGTATCAAGCTTGAATGGTAAATTCATGCTCCTGAGCCTCATTCCTAGGTATACATTGTTGCGGCCTAAGATCAAGCCCAAGCCCAGTTTGTCTGATGGCACAAACGGGCTTTGTTCAACTATGCCGTCACACAGACAGACTTGCCCGTCTGTCAACTCAAGACTTCATCACCTACACCCAATTAGCGTCCAACTTATGTATGGCACCGTCCTTTGAGTATTCCTGCTCAAGGATGGCTCAGAAAAGTTCGGAAGCACAGTATGTTTTATGTTCAGTCTGTGCTTCCTCTTCTGAAATGGCTCGGAGACCGTACAGGGGCATATCTCTGCATGATAGTACGGTATAGACTCGCTGATGTTCGTATTAGAGTCGGCGTTGGTATAATGAGATAATTTCAAGTCATTTGAATAACTTATATGAGCATGTCACAGAAAAATTGATTCCAGTAGACCAGGATTCGAGTTGTGGGAAATCCTCTCGTCGCAAGGGGATGTATGAAGATGATCAGATTATATTGAGTGTGACAAGCCCGTGTTTCTGAAATGAATCGACAATGTCGTCCTGTGTCGTCATCGGCGGCGACAGCGTACCATCACATCGGTGGGCAAAAACATCATAAAAATCACAAGCCCGCGAAGTAGTATGTACTTACTGCACATAGTGTACTCACTCAGCTTTTGAAATTAGTCCGAGGGGAATGAGGAATACACGCAAGCCCGTTTTTCGGCTAAGCAAGCAAACGGGCTTGGCAAGCCGACAAACGGGCTTGCAAGCCGATCTGCTGGGCTTGGCCGCTTGGGCTTGATCTACACCCAAATCCAAGCCCAAGCCCGAACAAGCCTGTTGGCGTGGGCGCAAGCCTGTTTTGCAAGCCGAAAAGTGAAGTCTCCCATTACAGAGTCAAAGGCCATTGCGAAAAATCCCTGATCGAAGGTTCCTTGCGTGGAAGCGCCACGTTCGAGTTCCACGAAAAACACAGAGCGAACGCAACCAATAACATACTTACATTAGGGGAAGTCAGAGTAGGCCGATTTTGCGACGATTCTCACCTGATTCCGAAACGATTCTTGAGTCAAGAATCGAGGCAGAATCGGCGACTCAAGAATCGACGTTGAATTCGAGAATCGTCGATTTTCGATGCAGCTCCTCCTCCGGAGGAGGAACTACGTCGATTCTGCTTCGATTCTGACGTCGATTCGCCATCTTTGATCAGAATCGGCTGATAATCGATTCTGAGATCGATGTTGAATCGAAATCAGAATCGGGGGGCGGTCAGAGGAAAGGCCGATTCTGAGCCGATTCTGAGTTCAGAATCGGTCCATAATCGAGTTGAGAATCGCCTCAAAATCGACGCAAAATCGTCAACTTTGACTTCCCCTATTGGTCTCATCATTCACGGGACGCTCCAAACTCGATTCGGGATTTTGGGGACTCAGAATAACATGTTCTGATCCGAGTTAAGTAGATTGCAGTGGGCGGCGAGTGTGATGAACAAATGCTATAGTTCGCTTGAATCAAAGTGAAGAAGAAGATAGAAGGACTTACCCCGCATCTTGTACTCCCGGGACGGAATTTGTGGGGCTGCGGCGTCGACGGGGTGAATGATTTGTCATATGAAGTGCATGCAAGTCGGCGAGAACGTGTCAAGGTCGCACAGCAGAATAGAAAATAACAGCATTACAACAGCCTGTGCCCCAGGCAACTTACCATGAACGTAACCCGGCTCGACCGGGCGGCGAAGACAGAGTCGCCCCTCGGGTTCATGGGATCGCGGGCAGTTGAGGGGTGTAGGGAGATTGAAGTCGGTCACGGAGTGTAGGGAGCCTATCAGAAGTAACGACAAAGCCACGGGAAATCGAGACTTGTCAGTACAAAGCACTCGTTCGTCGGAAGCCCAGAAAATCAAATTGAAAACTATGCGCTCTCCGAGATGTCATAGAGCTAGATTGAAGTGTCAACAGATGACGAAAAATCGAGTCGCGATGTCGGGGGGCTATGTGCATTGCTGGGGATTGCAGGAGTTGAGAATTCCGGCGACGGAAATGACGCCGGCAAGTAGGGTGAGCAGCAAGGTGAGGATGGACTCGGGAGGACAATTGAACTGGTCTTAGGATCACGAGACAGCGAATACAAATCTCGGGGAGAACGCCACGCGCCACAATAGTGGAGAGTCAAGGCACTCCAAGTTGGAACTCACGCTGGAAAATCTGCCAGTGCGGCGGTCCGCACCGTCGGCATGCCTGGAGAATGATCGAGCTGTTCGGCAAGGAACTGGGTAAGCGCAAGGTGTCGCGGATAAGGATATTAGTGGGAATGAGTACTCATTCCGGCGCGCTGGCCCGCTCTTGTTCATATGCTGCATTTGCTTGTACGAATCCGTGTGCTGAATGAGCCTCATAGTAACGAATGGTGTTAAATCTGCATTGTTGACGTCCTCTAGCGTGTAGATTGACCTGTAATTACGGGCGTTACTGTCCCCTCGTCCTCTTCTGTTCCTCGCTCTACCAATCAGGGAATCCATCCAGGTTATCCAGAGCTAGGTCAACGTCAATGCTTGAGAAACCGAACACATGGAGACAAACCATCTCCGAGTTTACTTCGTTTGTTCGACATGAACTCTTCGTCAATATCGAGGTCCTTTTCAAGGTTTTCTCCGCCGCTTCCAAAGGAAGAGGAGCTGGTTCCCCCACCCAACGAACATAACGCCGAGACTAGTGATGTTCAGGGCTCGGCCCAGGCCCGCAAGCCGAGCCGAGCCGGGCCCGGGCTTGAACAAGCCGGGCCGAGCCCGGCATAGGGCTTTGGCGGGCCCAGGGCTCGGGCTTGAGGAATGCCAGGCCCGCCGGGCCCGGCAAGCCCGGATATATATACTCTGACCAGTTCGCGGGGGTTTAAACCGCAAACAAATTTAACTAAACGGTTCAAACCTTTTCATTTCCGGGCCAAACAGGACCGTTAAAGAAGTTGTCCATTGCTTGAGTGTTCAACTTGAACAAATGCGGACTGACTACCGATCAGCCGAGCTACGGCCATCACGTTTCTGTCATAGGATTCGGACAAGATGATGGCTGGGGAAGGAATCTGCGCGAGCAATGCTCCAAAAAATGTCGTTCCAGTTATCGGTCAAAGTCCTGATCCCCGTCTATCTACCTAAAATTTCTCACTCCGTTGTCAATTCCTCATGCCGAACTGCCTAGCATTATCTGCTCGATCTGATTCGAGACCGTTGCAAAAAATTCATTCCTCCATGCAAACTTGGAATCACCTCAAGACTTTGGTATGGGTATGTATCCCTGCTTCCCCTCTTTTTGAACATCTGCGATGCAGCATAGAAACAGGAATTGCGGTTTTGTTAACAGAAATAATATCGGCCCATCCTACGCACGAGGTCGCCCCGTGGCTCCTCTAATTACTACGCATCAACCCCGGTCCCCGCCCTTCAATATCACGAAGGAAAACATTAGCTTCCTCCACCGCCATGAGATTTTCTCTCCTAGTCCCCGTGAACACGTTATGCAAATGCCCCGCCGCCGAGGCCGCCATGAGGTGCAGTGGGTCAGAGGGATCGAACGGCTCGTCTGTCGGATCCACTGCATGGTACGCGAGAGTGATTACTATGGCGTAGATCGTGAAGATGGCGATAAGGGTGCCGGGAATTAGCTCCAAGAACGTGGCGGGCAATGCGTGTAGCCAGCCTACTGTGTTGGAATGCAATACCCCCCGGTGGAAACGTTCATGCTCGACGGCAACGTGTTTGAAAAGGTCTGGTTGGCAGAGAGCCATCCTCGCAACACCTGTCATCGGTCAGTTGGAGATGAACCTCCCTTGAGCGCGGGCTTACAGATGCGCTATATTCCGTGACTCCGTTTTCCTGTGGGCTCATGAGTACGATAAAATTGCAGTAGGAATCAATTACCGTGATGCGCATTGTTGTAGCATACGTGAAATTGAAACCACCGTCTTTTCCGCGATCAACGATCGCAACTTGTCTCCCACCCCGTTCGAGACGGAGGATTGAGAGAAAAATACCGAGTTGTATAGAGTGTTCACTGCTGCGAGAGTTGGGGGTCCGCCAGGATCAGCGAGGGTTGCGGATCGGGTTTGTCATGGTGTTGATAAAATTGGTGTAGGTGACCTCAACATTCGTTATTTTCGGCGTGAGAACACACACGGTGGTCGACAGGAAACGGTAAAGGCCACTCGGATGAGTATTGAAGATGAGTTCTGCGTCAGGGCATCAGAGACGTTCTTGTCGCTATTACAATCACGCACTGTAGTTGTCTTTCGAGGGACAAGCAATCATCAAAAGGTAGTTGGGCTGTTCATACGCTGTATACGCTCTGGACCAGTTTGACTGCGAGACTGCATGTGTATCAGAACAGCAACTCGTATAGAAGAGCACGCATACCTTGCTCATCGACTTGGCAGCTTGAGTACAAGTCAGAAAACGTAATGTTGTCGATCAGTCTCTCCACATTGTTCCAGTCCTTGACCGTCGTGTTACTGATCAAGATTGGCGGCACCGTGGCATCCTCGGGATCCCAATAATTGCAGGAAACGTCAGCGGTGAATCCTTGAAGCCGAATTAGTGTCTCTCCACCTGCTGGCTGCATAACCGTGGGGCGTACCCCGCTGCGTTAGCGAATACCACGAGCTCAGGCCTGGTGGAAGGTTCGCGATGGATCTGAGGGTCGTTGGGATGGTCGTCGTGTTCACGAACCATGTGCTTGCGTTGCGGGATTCCAGAGTTAACGGCAAAATCCCCGCTGTAAATCCTAAGAATTTTGGGAATACGATACAAGAATGAACTCGTACCAGTCGAAATGTTCACCGTCTGGATCCATCATAGTAAATGTTGCTGGGACACCTAGGTCCCCCTTTACGGCTGTGTATCCACTATCCGTTTGGCCAACAATGAACGAAGCCTGGTTGGCTGTACGACCCGGGGTCAGAAAGCACAGGTAAAGAAAGCATGATCTTCGTGCTTACTACCGGTCCTAACGCAAAAAATTCAATCCTTCATTGTCCTGCAGTTGCGCGAGGAGTGTACTGGAGAGGTCGATTTCGTCCCCAACCAAGGGGCCGTGGGCGTCGATGGAGTACGGCGTTATGAGGGCTTTCCAGCTGCATAAATGTGAGCGAGTACGAATCAAGACCGGCAAGTATAGCATAACACACCCAGCCGTTTGCACACCGCCGGCCAGAATGAATATAACGATCGATATCAGGCCCAGTTTCCGTCTTCTAGATCGCGCTCCAGAATAAGCGAGCGGGCAGATATCTTGGTGGATGCGATGAATGCGGCGAGAGACATGCCATCACCGTGGAGGTGGAGCGCAATGCATTTGCGGATGCCGAAGGAAAACATGCTGAAGGTTTGTCAGCACCATCCTCCACGTAGGGAACTAGAAGCGTACGATGTCGTCAAAAACGCCAGGATCGTGGCTATTATAGTCGTGATCCAATCGACGATATGTGGGGGTTCTCGCTCGCCCATGCGGCCGATTTATAAGGGAGCGGGATACCTCCTCGCGACTGTAACGCGGCGAAGAAGCCCCATGCGCCGGCTTGCAGTATGATCTGGCCGCAGATTCTGTAGGTGGGCCACCCCGAGCTTTGAAAGAAATCTGCGGGACAAGAGCTTCCTGTGAATATTTTAGACTCAGAATACATATTGACGACGAGGAGGATGCACCGTACATGCGGTGCCGCGGGTCCGGAGTTTGTCCAAGGGCGCCAAGGAGAAAAGGTGGATCATACGGATTCACCCTCGTCTCCTCATTCTTCCCCTCGAGCTCCAATGTACTAGAAGTGGGTTGAAGGCCCAAGAAAGGTTCGGCGGCCATGGCGAGCGGCGAGTACTAAATTAGTTTTTCGGCCGTGTGGGCTGATCACGGATATCTGGTCCTCAGCTCATTGTATTTCACTAATTCGTATATTCAACGGGACCGAATGATTGAATCTCAGAAACCCAAGTGCAAAATCATTGATTCCGGAACGGCAACGGAACCTATCGAATTCCGAGTGACATCCGGGATAGCCGTGTACGTAGAACCCGACCGGCACCGTCTATCCGAAGACTGCAGAGGTGTATTTGTGCCGAAATCCATGTTTGCTGTAAAAACTCCCAAGTGTGGCACCGCAGACAGGAAAACGTGGGACGAGCGCTTTACTAGGTAACATTTACGTCTTCAAGTTTCCTAACTTCAATATAAACCGTGGCTCTTTTTAAGCAGCAACGACCGAACTATCACCCGTGTCAAGCGATAAGGGGCTTCGGCTAGTCCCTCGTAGACAAATGTTACAATGATGGCGCTCCAAGTCGCACCTTGTTATAGGCATCATCGGCCGGTCACGACTTGTCCTGACCCACCACAAGTATGTACTGCGCGTCTTTGTACTCGCGCCACGACTCGAGGCAGGATTTGAGGAGAACGGCCAAGAATCCATCCCTACAAATCTCTGGGATTGGTTTCCCACGAAAAGATTAGCCGTTATGAGTCCTGGGAGGTTGAGCCGCTGGACGGTGTGGTGACATCCGCAAACCGCCACTTTGTGTCGCCATCTCTTTCAGCACCGAAGCACTGCACAACAAACTGACAGTGACCTTCTGACTTCCGATGATCTTTCAGTCCGGAGAAGGGTAGGCTCCCTGATATCGACTTGTACCTTTTATTCACAGCCCAACACTCCGTCTACAAATCTTTCTCAAGTCGAAGGGAGTCCTTGGTCCCAGTTGCTACGCATCAATTGTTGCTCCCCCTGTTCACGAAGGCAAATGGGGAGGCGAGTAGAAGGTCTTTCGCTGAGCGCCAGCGGTAAAGCAGAGCGAAGAATTCGGGGATGGATTCGGTCGACGCGCACGGAGGTGGCAAAAAGGCAAGACGAGCCGGGAATTGATCCGGGCATAGCCACTGCACTCCTTTGCTTTCACCATCACGGTGCTGTTAGTCATCCTGCCTTCATCTCTAGTCTCGTATCAATCAATCAGGCCGAGATTGCTTCAGTCGTCGACCTGGTTAAGTGCGAAATGTACTTAAGGGACTAGTGATGGAGATTCCAAATCGCAAGCTTTCCAGGTAAACGCTATGCCGTACCGCCGCTGGTTTTGAATGCTCTGGGCAGTGTATACCTCGAAAGGTAATCCTTACGCTCGCAAGCGCCTACTGCGCCGTCAAGATCGGATGTGCTGATCCGCCAGCCGAAAGAACCCGTCCGACAGTTGTCTGCATTCACTTTTCGTGACCTTCCCCTCAAGTTTCCGATCACGTTTTGTTTTTAGCTTAGATAGTTCAGGCGAGGCGCGCCCATATGTTTCAAAGACAATGTCATGGAGATCGAGAAGTACACGGGAACGAACTGCAGTCGAAGGGTTTACACAAAGATCTCGACTGGTATTTCACCCGATGGTACATAATTTGGCACAATTCATTCTAAGGATTATCGCTGGAGAGAGCGAGAAAGAGGTAAGAAAGGAATGATGCCGTCGCAGTCAAGTTGAATTGACGACAGCGGCGACGGAGTCAAATGCGACTTCAGACCCTCTTTTTCGACCACGTAAAATAGAATTGCACCGAATATTTCCAGTCCCCACCACGGGCCATGTCGTCGATAAATCCCTTCTGCATTTCTTTCTGAGCTGGCGTCTGGAGTGGTGCTTCGGCCACAGCACGTGTGAGAGTCTCCTTGAATAATCGAGAGAATTCAGCCAAATCTGCTTCGGTACCTGGATCGGATCCGATTAACAATGCCAACGCTACAAGGAGGGACATACCTTCGGGTATGGCATTTAAAGACACAGCAGCCTCTCGAACGTGGACTTCGCTTAATTGACTCCGAAAGACTCGAGATACGGCTTCAAAGGTCGGCCGATATGCGGATCGCCTTTTACTGCCTGCGTGCTACGGATGACGTGCAAGAGACCGCCCTTTATGCCGGGCGGCGTTATCGAGGCCCTCAAAGTTCTCCACCCAGTCGAGGTCATCAGCAAGTCGGCCACCTGAGCGACAAGATCAATGATGCGGGACAGAACCGAGAATGCATCTGGGAACTATAATGGAGGATTGAGTAGGCGGGACAAGCCTGGCGCAAGATTCTCACATGAATGAGGACCAGTCGGATATGAACGATGTCAAAGGTTCCAGCCGGGAAGGGGAAAGGCTCCATTATATTAAACTTGCTGGTAGCTAAGGTTGGGAGGCCAGTGGTCTGTGGGGGTTCCATTGGTCAAAATGGTCAAAGGTATTCCTGACATTGAAGCGGGGCCTACCATGCGGGAAGCGGATTCAAGTGTCGATAGCCGGATTCGACAGCCTCCGGGTATAGCTTAGCAATGAATGGCCCCTAACGATCACGTAGTTTCAAACACGGGGTGGATCGGGACAGGGCTCACCATGCCCTGACCCCGCGCTACCCCCAAAACAATTTAACCTTACCTGGATCGTGTGCGTACCGATTTCCCAAGTCTTCCGTGGTTTTCCTATGGCTCCGGGCATAGCCCAGCGCCCAAAAGTTGTCCATTTCATTCGATTGAGCGTCGAGCCTACCAGTTTCATCAAAACCTCCTGGACGAGACGTCACGCAATAAGATCATACCTGTCCCATTCTGTTCGTTAGACCTAGTTTGTATAGGTTGTCGCCAAACGAGATGGGGAGAAACTATAGCTGCTACAGGAGGGAATGTAAGTCTGGCTTAAGCGGTGGAAGGAAACCAATGTTGAGGTAGATTCTAAAGGAAAAAAATAGTCCTCAGGCACCGTAAGCGGAAAAGACTCAATGATTAAATAACCTGAAAGAAACAAAAAACTATATAGAGTCTCCGAGGTAGAGTACGAGGTCAAATAATCAGAGATACAACGTCCTCCTCAATCACTGATAAGCGGGAAAGACTGAGGACGCGTTGGAAGAATGGGCTCATTATAAGGCCACCTGGAAGTATCAAAGAAGAAAGATATGCCGTTATTAATTGATTGAATCGCATTGATGTTGATTCAACAAAATTACTTTTGGCCGCTGCGACTCCGTCCCAGAGGTAAAAACCTGGTAAACAGAGGGGTATACCGCCTAGCGTTTTTATTTATTTTTTTCGCAAGATTGAGGGATGAACTTGAAGTTCATTGCCGTGGGTAATGGTCTGCGCTCCGAACGGCAGGCTCGAATTTCTCGGAGTTTTGAGTGGCGCAGACTCCCTGGAACGAGGGGATTCGAAAGGTAGTCTATTCTGATGCTGACGGATCACACGGGGAACTGGCGAAATTCCCGGCGATCGGGGTTAGTGGATTGGACCACTTCCGATCGAGGGAAATTTACTATTTGAGTGGTGTAGGTAACAACTGAAGATTTTCTGGAACACGTACGGATGAGGACGTGGACTCCAGGCCCGACTACCCCACCCGTCAGTGATCTGGATCCGACTTCACTTTTTTTCGTGCCTTGGGGCCGAGCCAACGAGGCTCGCCTTCCCCAAACCTGCCGCTGTCGCACGCGCATTCTGGAGTCCGATTCTCCGCCATTGGATTTAACGCGCACTTCACGGAACTGGATGGAGTTCCTCGAGGGGGAGGAATCTTCCGGCGCAATCATGTCATCGGCCGTACACAACCTCTACTCGCCTTTGACAGCGTCACAACCAGATCCTAGATGGATGACTCGGAATCTCCTTAATCCGATGATCTTCCTTAAGCAGAACAATTCTCATAGCGCCCATCACACAGAACCACTGTACGAGAGGCCCCACACCGGGATCTCGAGGGTTCGTGAAGTGATACCCGCCTCGCATAGTGTGCCCGATGACTGCAGCTTCATTCTCACAGCTGTTTGCCGGCAGAGCTCAAGCAGAGCCAGATTTAAAAAGAGACACGTCAAACGTTCGATCAGGAATCCACCTCTTCAACTTGAAATGTGCGTTTCTAACTTTTCATTTCTTCGTTGGCATGCACTTGGCAGTTTCTTCGTTCTGGGATCGGCGGCGGTTTTTAACCGTCTGGATCCTCTGTTGGACAACATCGACTGACCAGCTCTATGTCGACCGTTTCAGTCCCATATCGTTTGTGACGTTGGAATGTGCGGGAAGACACCGGTCCACTGTCGTCAGCTCAGTGGATGCGCCTTGTGAGTCTACACGTCTTGAAACCACTCCGCCTTGCCTCAATACTTGTAGCCAGGCTTTTCACGACTTCGCTACAATGACTCGGAGGCCGGAACTGGGGGGTTTGGATGTTTCGATCGTGTTTGAGCTTGACCGACCACAGGCGAGTACGAGTTTGAATAGCTTTCCGTCTGCGTAGCTTATCAAAGACAATCCCAGAACATCGGAATGGGGCAGCGTAGAACACTAGTTGATTTCCTAAACTCCTCGACCGAATATGTTGGAAGTTCGTAGGCGCTTTCCATCCGCCTCGACTTATCCAACTCGTGCACCTCACTAGTGGCCGACATGATCGCGATGGGTGTTGTCTCTGCCGTCTTTGGTTGCGGTGGGCCCGGTGATCCCATTCAGGGCGGGGCGAATTGACGCTACTGAGGTTGGGCCGGAAACCGTGCCTGAGCCACAGCAGAATCTCACCTCGCACATTGACGCGTTCAAACGCATGGGCTTCAATGAAACAGAGATGATCGGTCTGCTTGCTTGCGGTCACGAGCTTGGTACGCTTGAACGCGAAAACCCTGGTCATCTCTCATGCTCACGGCTTATTCCCAGGTGGCGTACGACAGGCCGACTTTCCCTTTGACCGTGACGCCGAATCTCCCAACTGGCGTCGCCTTCCAGGCACCCGTTACATTCAACAACTCAATGTGAGGGTCCAACATCGTTGCTGCATCATAGTCATCGCGCTCACATTTATTTAGAGTCCATGAATACCTTGACAGCACTACAATAAATGTGCTCGAAGTTGGTCCAAATATCACGACCCGCCTGACTTGCGTATATTCTCCAGCGATGGAAATGTCACAATGAAGAGGTAATTGGATTATCTTTGCCTGATTACCCGCGAAATAACCTTCGTAGGCTTGCTTCGGCGGACGTCTTCAACCAGGAATGCACAAGTTTGTTCGAACGCATGATCAACACGGTTCCAAGCACCGTAACGCTCACAGATCCCGTTGAGCCCATCAACTACAAAGTTTCGGGCACAATGCTGCACCCTCGGGACGGTTCGCTGGCATTCTTGGCCACGCTGCGGGTAGTATCTTGATTATTTCGCCCCGAGTAGCGCTGAGACTCCGGGTCTTAGATCCTCGATAGCTCATTTTTCGAAAAGCCGAACACCACCGTGACCATGTTCTGGAAGGAGCGCCAAGGAACGTTCTGCCCCGAAGCGGGGTGCTCCGTCGAATCTTTCCAGCTCGACTACGACATCGCGTCTCTCATGGCCTTAGATACCTACGGCATCTTCCAGATGGATCTTTTCCGATTTAACGCCACGATCGACCTCAACACCTCCATCTCGCACTTCTGGTTCGTGGTGGACCCGAAAAATGGTTCTGCGCCCTTTATCGTCGATAACCACGGCGCAAACTTCACCATCGATCAAGACGTTGTTCTGTACGATGCCGGGCGCAGCAGCTTCACCAACTCCGGTACGGTCATGGTCGTAGCCGTACGCAATTTGAATTCGCTCTCAAATCTATTCCTCCCGTTCATCCTTTATTTTTTCGTGCCGCTAGGTCAAGGATGACTCGGGTAACACGAGCGTGACTGCCAATACCATGGTCTCTGGGAATCCCCTCGCCCCTGGCCCGTGAACGGCACGGTTACGACCAACTTTGCCTTGGATGCATCCCATCCCCGGCAGACGGGTACACCTTCTACTCGTCGCCCATTCCGGAGAAGGTGCTCAGCAACACGATCCATGCCACTGTCGCTGGTACCGCCCATTCGGTATGGGTCCCTGTTCTTCAGGTGCCCGGGATATAGACGACGAGCTCTACGTGTCCCCGGGGTATAGGTGACTTGTTTTGACGCTATCTTTCCATAAAAAGTCGCACATTTCCCTGTAATCTTCGAATGTCAAGTGTGAAAAAAAGACACATTTGTTCAGCATGTTCGTTCTGTACCACCTTGTCTGGCTGAACTTCCTGTTACCCGTGTACTGTAAACACTTGAGTGCAGCAGTGCAGTCTCGCCAAGGTCTTTCCGACGGATTTGAGGGTATCACGAACACGATGGGTTTTAGGATCCAGTTGACGAATGCGTGACCGACGCGACTCATTCAAGATTATTCGAGCATCTCTCCGGACATTGGTATTGCGTTCACGGATACGTTACTGCTTGGAATCATCCATTGAAGCCCGTGTAATCTTCCGGGACCGCTATCTTTCCTAAGTGGAAGTTCAGTCATCGCTGTACCGCCCACTGGCGTGCATTCACTCGATGCTCAACACTATTGTGCCGTTTTTCTCATACAGATGCTCTCGCGCGCTGGCGTGATCTTCAGTTAATGGTAGCGTTACACTCTGTTGAATGTCACACTCGTCTGTCCGTGGTCAACAACAGGTTACTCGAGGCCGGGGAGGAGCGTAGAACATAGTAGATATCTACAAAGGGAGAAAATAGATGCGAAACAATAGACCGATACCTAAGGAAACATCCGCCTGTATTGTATTCCTGTTCCCTCCATTGTGCAATGTGCAGCGCCTGTATGATAAATCAGTCTATAGATTTAGTGCCCATTCGTTTGGGAGTGTTTGAATTTAAGTATCCCCTCGAGGCCTTCCCCATCTTGCTCTCTACGCCCCTGGTGCTTGAAGTTTTACGGATTCCTTCTGAACAACACTGCCGGGGCGGGGACCGCTGAGTCTGAGGCGATACTGCGCGTCGTTCTCCAGCAGCGATACCAAGCGGTATGAGAGGAAGGCGAGGAACGCCCGCTGCTACGCGTTATGATATCGCGCCGCGTAGTGCGTGGTCTTGCTGCATCGTGGTGGATCGGGTGCTGCGGTGGACATGCCCGCGAGGTCTCGGAGTGTGGGACGGGATGTTACGAATGCCTGTGTGCACGGACAAACTAGTAACGGTCTGAGAGAAAAAGAATAGCATGCGATGAAGAGGAAAGAGAGAAATGTACCGCCCAAAAAAATTATGCAATGGTTGCGCGCAATCCTGCAGAGACGGTACGGGTTAGCATAGACGTCACGCACGAGAAATAAATGAGGACGGCCATGTTCGAAAAGAAGGAAACCAATGAAATGGTAAGACACAGTCAAGATACACCTTAGAAACACTAGACTTTGGGATGCACATAGAATGGAAAGACAGAGAAAGGACCCGCGAATGGAGCACAGGGGTGTAAAAAACGGCGGGACTACGCTGCGGTGCAGTCCGGCGACTGTGGTCGCCTATCAGTGGAGCGGCGACGGTGAACTTCAACCGCAGACAATAGCGGGGCAAGGGAGACAGCAGGACTGGAGGTAGGGATGCGCGTCGGCAGCGACGAGTGGCGAGGTCGGGCGCCGAGGGGTGGCGAGGGTGGCGTTGGGCGGGGGCAGCATTGCGAGCGGCGGCATGATGCTACTGTGTTACACACAGGTGATATTGGGCAGAGCTTGCGTTGAGAATAGCCAGGAAGCATGGCGCGCAGAGGGGGAATGCCCGACATCCAACCACCAAGCTTAGGAGACGAGGACGTTTGCAGTCGACTGCCAAAGATAGCTTCATTTTTATGACGATCTTGTGAGATTAGTGTGATTTCCCAGTGCCGAAGCAAAGACGGAACACAAGAGTGTACGAGCCAAAGCGGCATGGTGGAGGAAGACCAGAAACGAATTTGATCAGGAGCGGCCCGGCTGCTGCGCGCCACAGAGTCACTCATCGTTTTCCACCATGACCAGCGACAAAAGCACCGTAGTCCGGTCCTACTCCGAGCTCGACATCCTCACACACTCGCAAGCGTACAGGCTGTTTCCCTTGCTGCGACGTTAGGCGCACCTCATCCCACCTGCCTAATCCGTTTTCTCAAAATTCGTATTGCTTTCTCTGCAGCCACTCGTTCTCGGGTCTCGGCGCCAGAATGCATTCTGCAAGAACGTCGTGAGCTTCCAACTACGCAGCGGCTGCATCGTGCGTACAGCTCCTATTCTAACTCATCCATCCTCATCCGCCATCCTCAGCGCCAGTACGCGAGCGATACCGCATGGATGGAGCTTGCAGATGCCGGCTACAGGTGCGCATACGCATTCGCCTTCTCCTTGCTCATCCTCATCGATACACCGCTCTTGTCTTCAGTTACACTCTTCACTGCGATTTCGCCGCAGGCGCCACTGGACAGCTCGATACCCCTTCGCTGATGGCTGGCTGGCACCCGAACGCCAAGTCTTCGCCCTTCACTCGTCTCACGAGCGTCGCAGGCAATGTAGCTCTATCTCTCCCGTCCATCCTATCGCATGAACGCACGCACACCACCCCCGCCCCCGGAGGCGACGACCGCATTGATTGGATCGGATGGGAGACGCCACGGTGATACGATTATCTCGACCATACGCAGGGGAGCGACTCGGTGTCGTGGTCAAAGCTATGTCTCGCTCACAACAGTCAGCGCATCCGCGATGACAAGGGTGCGTGTGGTGCTCCTGTCGTCGCGTAGCATGCGGCAGGCCTCGCCGCGCTGGGGCGGCTAGACGGGGCTTGCTCGCGCGCGCAGATCTAGATGATGCCCCACCCCTTGTGCCCGTCTGCGTCACGCGTCTTGTCGTTTGCGCACCGTCCGGCTCCACAGTGCGCGGGTGCAGCAGCGCGGTGCTCCTCTTCCTTCTTGCGCGCTCTGGCGTCTCCACCCACCTCGCTTTCCCCTTCTTCACGCATAGGCGTACCCTCAATCCAATCCGATCCCCTGCGCCATCCAGCCGCCCAACAAACGCCTACACCAGATCATGCACACGACGGCACCAACGGACACTACCCATGTATCCGCCGCGCACACCATTAACGCCGTCGTCGCCCATATCGATGGCGGGGTACTTCCGGTGGCCAGAGCTCCGACACCGTCCACCCCCTCGCCCCGGCCCCACAATGCATCTCGACGATGCGGCAGTCGCGAGGCCGCCCGACGCGTACACAGCCGTTGCGGCGAGCTGTGATGTCAAGGCAGCGAGCGCACCTCACCAGCAGCGCTCCGCCGAGAGTGTCTTCCCTCTGCGTGATACGCGATCCACCCCAAATCGGGCAATTCACGTCGTGCATGAGCCATCTGCCTGGACGCATGGACGCACATACCCTGCTCGCACAGGGCGGTGTGGATCCTTCGGGGGCATCGACGGCTGAAGCGGAGAGAAGGGATGAGACGGGAGGGAAGGAGGACATACCGGCGTACGTTATCCCGCGCGGAGCCGTGCGGACCAAATGCCGTTCCCGTAGCTCGCAACTCTTGTGGCTTGTGTTCCCCGTGCCGTGCCCGTCGTCGTGCTTCGCGTTCTCCCCGTGCCCCGGTCTCGTTCGCGCGCGCGCTCACCTGGCTCTCAGGCTCTGGATTAATCCGACACAGCAGGAGAGATTGGATGGTCGATCTGACTCGTAGACAGTGTACCTCGTATTTGTCTCACCTTTTAGCCTCTGTAGCCACCGTCCCCACGTTTGTGGTAGCAATACCGTTTATATTCTAGCTCCCAGACGCTTTCTTTACATGTACAACAAGCATTGAATACAATTCGACATGGTACATGGGTACAATCTACTCGACAAATTTACGAAGCCCAAGCGATCCCTGCTTGATGTTGGCAGTATACCCAAGCAAAGGATGGCGATCCATGGCGCCAGTGACGTCTACCTCGTCAGCCAACGCCTTCAGCACGTCCACCTTCTTCAGCACCCGCTCCGCCTCCGCGTCCTCCTTCACCAAGGACTTGATTTTATCTTCCCCAAGAACCGGCGCTTCTACGTGCACATACTCGGCGCCGTAGCGCTCACGTACCGCCATGACACTCTGTTCGTCGACGTACGGATCGAACCAGCTCTGGAACTTGTTTGTCATTTCTTGAACCCTGTCGTCGGTGAGAGTGGTTTTGCTGTCGGACATGCCGAAGATGACTGCCCAACGCAAAATCAGCAAACGACTCGCTCTTGGATAGCCACGGACCTGGGCGGAACATGCTGAATGCCTCATCGAAATCCTTCCGCGTTTACGTCGCCCAGGACTGGGAATTGCTGCAGGTGCATTTGCTGATACGCTCCCAAGACGACGAAAAGGAATCTGCGGGCGGAATCAGAGTTGAAGATCTTGAAATACACTCGGACGAACCTTTGTGTGCGCGAGACCGACTTTACTATCGTGCCATTGCTGGGCCGTCGTTTCGCTCAACCTCGCCCTTCATCGACGAACAGATAGTAAGCGCAGCCGTGAGTCCGCCGGTCAGAGCAATGTGAACGCCTGAGGAGAAGAACGGGTCCACGAAGTCTGTGTCGAGTTTAATCAGCAAATGTTTCCTGGACGTAAAAAGCAATTTACTGGCGGCATCTCCGATGAGACGGAAATGGTCTCCCGGAATATTTCGACGCAGAATAGCTGAAATCGCCTGCGCTCTTGACGCTTCCCGGTATCAGGGCACTTTCTCGCCGATCAGCTCTGACACCGGGGACAAATTGGAGCTGGTCGAGGTAGTGTTCAGTGAGCGTCGGCGTCTTTCCGTTGGCCATTGGGGTGGCCTTCTTCGCGTTTGACGCATCTTGGTGCATCACGAAGCCGATGGATGTAGTTCCATCGTGGAGAGGGATGACCCAGACCCACCCGTCTGATCGTGTGCGCTTGATTCCCAACTTTTGCAGCGCAAAGGAAAAATGGTCCTACCGGTTAACGCCTCAAACCAAACTGAGTTGGCCTTGATCGTTCCCTCTGCATATCTCTTGACGCCCGTCCAATACTCCAAACTGCGACGTTGGGCAAACACTCTCGCATCAGGCGATTTTCTGCCCAGAAATATTGAACGAACAAGCCACCCGGGACAGAAAGATTGGTCACTTGAGGGTATTTGGTGGACACGATGCCCGGCTTTGGCCGGTTGCGTCAATAAGCCAGTCAATTCTGTCTTGCCGGTGGTGCCGTCCTTTCTTCCAGTGTCAGCTTTCGGCCGCGACGCCGCAGGATCACCTTCAAAGTCGATGCTGTCGACGCGTGTTTCCGGAAAGACTTTTTACCTAGTTTCTCCGCGTGGTTGAGGAAAAGTTCGTCCATCTCAGAACGGATCTGTACCGGATCATGGCTTTCAGATACCCCCCATTACGAAGGAAAGAACTTACGACATTCCAGCGACAAAAGTCGGGCCCAAGTGGTGCCAATGAAACCGGTATCTGAATAAATTTGTGAACGACCGGAAACCGTGTTTACGCGGAGGGTCTGCTTACAGGTGTCGTGGAAGTGTGACCGTGAACCAACTTGGTGGAAGCGCCGGGCTGAAATTCGTTGAGCCAACCAAACGGACGTGATTTTCAAGCGCGCGTTCCAACCTTGTTCAAAAAGCCATGGTTCACAAGTATCCTCAGCGAGGGATGAAACGAAGGTAGCCCCGCATGGACACACCTCATCGACTCCAACACTGATATCTGGGCAATTAGAAAATATGTTTAATCAATCATCGAAACTCAAACCATCACAATGCGGAGACGCACCTAGGAAACTTGACCGCTTCGAAAAGGACTACTTCGTGACCCTCTCGCTGGAGGCAGGAAGCAGCGTGGCTTCCAGCTGGGCCTCCGCCCATGACGAGGATTTTTAGCATGAGTAGGCTGACAAAATTTCCAGTTTGGACATCGCGGAGGTCAAACAACCGCCGTACGGGTTGGGACGCCATAGTTCAGATGTGTGATTGATTGCATTCGACAACCCAGATAAATAAATTTCGTTCTGATCTAGGTTCAGTCCAGTTCTCGGAGCAATTGTGGCGCTCCTGCAGATTGCGAACGAGATAAACCTAACATGCTTCCAAGATCGATCATCGTAGTGATTGCATAGCCTGTTGGGAGCGTGGGGGCCAAATATTATCCCACCCCAATCACCACGATGGAGGCGCGGAGGTTCGCGGCGCTAGCAGTGGTTTTACGGGAATACGTAAGCTAACCCCGGATACATACATCCAATGATGCCCCATGCCTTCTTCTGTCGAACTTCGTTTAAACTTTAAAGCCACGAGCAAGTTGACCACGATAGCGCATGACCGCCCCACTTGCAACTCCGAGATGGTTCGACTGGGCCAGCCCCATTGCTTGGGTTGCAACCCCAAATACCTTGCGGGAAGTCCCGTTCTGTGCTTTGGTTTCATGTCCGATCCCCTGACGTCCATCGGCCGACGCCCCGAAGTTCAGTTGAATTTCCTGCCGAACCTCATTTGTGAAGCGAGTCGATGTGAGAGCCAGCGCGAAGTATTCAACATTCTTTCTCATAAGTGTGAACAGTGATATCAGTGTTATTTTGCCGCTTAATTGAACTTGGGCCCAGAGTACACTGGACTTCGCTTCGGTGAAAGGGATCGCGAGGTACACATAGTATCCGCAATCAATTACAATATATATTAATTAAGTGGAATCAGATGTGATCGACCGTTCTTTAAGCAAATGCTCGCCCAAAGCACTTGCTCCTCTCGTCCACAGATTCCAGTATTCTCAGTGAAATTCATGCCCCATCTGCGAGTGTAGCGATCCCATTGATAGAAACTACGCTCGGAACAGCGCTTTTAATAGTGATCGCGCTTCGCTTTTTGATCTATTTCATTGTGAATTCTCGATTCCTTTTCCTTCCCAGTGAAAGCTTCTGCGATAAAGAAATCTGGCGCGCTGTCGAGGAGATCGGGCCTCGGCTGTTTTGATTTAGGCAACAAAAATTAGCCGATTTTACGCTATTAGCAGTACGATAGCAGTGCCTGGCCGCCGGCTCAACAGGCCTAGAAATGATCGAGTTCCGAGAGCATCCGAGTCAAACAGTTCTTGAATGAAAAAAAGCCACGATGCAGTCATATTTCATAACCGTAGACATTGTTTCGGCTCTCAAGGTCCGGAACCCTCGGTACGATAGCATTTACGCTCACGACCGTCGTATAAATGGAGATAAAGTACAAGAAATGTGAATCGTACATAAGCGTGAGGTGGGGTCCCGATACTGTCCCGATGGCTTTGGATAAAGAGAATACCTTCGCTTCGCTTTGGCGGCGGGGCACAGGGAAATTCTCTACAGCCTAAAAGACTGCGATGACCGGAAGGCTTGGTCCTTGGAGGGATAAGAAGAAAATGCTTCTAAACGAATCGAACAGTAAATCATAGAAGAGTGGTTAATGTGGATATAGTGAAAACACCACGCGTCTCGCGAACATTTACAAACGAATTCATGGAAGTTGTGAAGCAGAGATGGCGTATCCAAGACTCGATCAAGTTTGATCACCAAGGCAAGCCGGCCCGGGATTGTCATCAGCCACTCTTGGCGGCTCCCATTTAATGATATGATGATGAAACCTGTACGCGAACCATGGCTTCCTCCTTGATTGACTTGTGCACCCTGATCTCGACCTCAGTCGCCACAGTCGACGCTCGATGCAAGGCGCTGTCTGGAACATACCCAGATCTCAATAACCCTGTGAATAGCAAAGAGAGCGAAAGCCTTTTTGCATGACAGTGAGATTGCGAACGCGACCTCTATAGCGTTGGCCGCTGCATCGCAGCTCATTGCGAGCATGCAATATCCAGCGAGGTCGATTCTGGACGCGTCTTATGGAGTGAGCCAAAAATTTGTTTCGTATCACATCTGTAGTTCTGACTTCCTCCAGTGGGTAGTCTCAGCGGCCTTGGGTGTTGTCGCCGAGTCCTCAACCGCGGAGATTATTCGTGAAGCTGGTCCTCAGGTTTTTTTCGCGTGCATTCTGGATTTGGAAAGCAATACTGACGGTCTCAACAGGGATGTCACATCGACGATATTGCAAAGAAGAACGGAATGGATCCTACAAAAATCGGTAACAATCCAGCTGCCACTTCGACGCAATTCTGACGGGTCTTCAGCCCGGGTCCTACGTCCCTTGGCCACCCAACACATTTTCCGGGAGTTATCTCCGAATGTATTTGCACATAATCGCATCTCCACCTTGATCGACACGGGCAAGAGTTTCCGAAGCAATCCAGGCTGCGTGCGTTGGCACTCTGAAGGAGGGGTTCAATGACTGACAACCTTTCGGATTTAGACCTGAAGACAAGTATACAGGCGCAGAGGGTCTTGCGGCGTTCGTCCTCCTCAAGTGAGCACTTTTTTCCCGGATAACTAGGCGTCCGCTGAGTCTGCGTAGCACGGATGAGACGTTCAAAGCTGCTGGCTACATTCAAGACGTCGTCCTCGATGAGGCTTCCGAGTCCTCTGGCGATGAATTCAACACGGCGTTGAACAAAGCATTCGGAACCCATATCGACCTGTTCTCATGGTACGAAAAGCCGGACAATAGGAAACGGTACAAGCGATTTGGGTTCGCAATGGATGTATCTCGCAAACTAACGCCGCCGGCTGCGATATCGCAAGGTATTCTACTTTCCGCCCGTCAATGTAAAGGTGTCTGAAGTGGTTAGGTTTCCAATGGTCCGCACTCCCTGAAAAGACTCTGATCGTCGACGTTGGCGGCGGCATCGGGTCGTTATCCCTTGAGATAGCCCAGGTCAATCCGCATCTCCGCTTTTTAATCCAAGATAAGCAAGGTGTAATCCGTCAAGCCGAACAGGTGAGTTAGGTGAGAGTCGTTCCCCTCAATCTTGACTCAACTGTAATGTTTCAGCATTGGGAGACTGAATTACCTGGCGCATCAGCCGCGGGAAGAGTGTCCTTCGGAGGTGAAAACAATTCGTCGTCACTGAACCGGCTAACTTGACCAAATGTTTAGAGCACGATTTTTTCGGTCCTCAATCCGTCAAGGACGCGGGTATATTCCTCCTCCGACTCGTCGTTCACGACTGGTCGGATGCGTACGCTTTGAAGTACGGAAATAATTATACCTTGCTATCTTCCGTTGATTCAACCCTTTCCAGGATCTTGAAACACCTTCGCGACGCAGCACAAAGCACGACCAAGTTGATTGTAATTGAAAACGTTGTGCCTCTCGTGTGTGGGGAGGATGAGTCATTCAAACACATCCCCGGCGCAGTCCCCACCACCCTTCCTCCGAAGCCATTGCTACCGAACTACGGTATCGTCAACATGGTGCCGTATTTCGTTGATATACAGGTACGGCGCCTGCTCTTGTCCGTACACTGTTATTGATTCTGCGTAGATGATGGCGATTCTGCGCGGTTGCGAGCGTACTTTCCCGCACTACTGGGACCTACTCAAGAAGGCTGGCTGGGAGATTGAGGGAAGTTCATACTCCCCTTGGGTCAACTGTCTCCCAGATTGTCGCAAAGCCAGTCTGAAACTAGATACTCGTTCGTTGGGCCCGAAATTTGCTCCTATGTCTATCGTTTTTGGCTGTAATGTTAGAAAAACCGTTTCATCGTCTCGACTTAACCGCTGGTAGCCAGAGAATTTTTGAGGCGATCGAGGTGCAAATCCTTTCCCGTCCGAAATAGGAGCGACAGCCTATGTACCAATACGGAAGGTGAAGTAATCTTTTTGTCGTACAGTACGGACGTCGAGCCTAGAGCGCGTTGAATAGTATGGCCAATGATACATCACGTTTTACACAGAAAATTGGGGAGCAAACTTTATTTCTCTCGGCCTGACGGTTGGTCGCCGGTTCAAATGTGTTTTTCAGAATTTCTCCACTTTGTCCCCGATTTGGCCTTGATAACATCTCGGAAGGGAATGCCAGCACGATTCGGCCGAACCCCACAGACCTTGCGTCGACGTCGATCAGATACCTAAAGGGAGCTACTTTGAATATTACGACAACCCGGTTCCCACGTGGTAGCCGAACTCACGTAAGATTTGATTACACGCTACAACGTTGTTACCGGCCTAAGATAAATGTAGCTCATTCGATCAGAGATGCCTGCTGTTCTCGGCACGCCCGTAACGTTATATCCGGAATTCGGGCAAGTCTAGAACATCGGCGTTTCACGTAAAAATGAGATCCTCTTTTCCTCCACTACTCACAATAATGGAAAGATACCTGTCTCAGGAGAGCACTTTGGTCGTGCTCGGCGGCTTGGTGTGTGCATCTGGTTCTGCCACTTGAGGTCAAACTGAACTGGTTTTTTACAGCTCACCCACTTCATTTTCAACGCCTTTGAACCGCATAGGCCACTTGTTTGGGTGTTCCTCTTTCTTGCCCCACCACTTGCGCTTGTATGGAACCTTCACTTGCCTTATAGCTCTGCGCCTTTGTTGCTGCTCAAGCATCTTGCAACTCTTGTGGCTTCCGTTGTTGTCTATCGTCTCTCACCCTTGCATCCGCTCGCCCATGTCCCCGGACCACTCCACCTCAAAGTGTCCAACTTGGTCATAGCTTTTATCTCCATTCGCGGCGGAAAGCGCTATGAGCTTATAGCGAAGCTGCACAAACGCTACGGAAAAATTGTTAGAATAGGTGCGGACCTGAGCATTCCCTTCAAATAATCGCGAGGACGTAACGCGTCTATTGTTAGGATCAGACCAAGTGTCTTTCGCGGACGCACAGGCGGCCAAAGCATGTATGTCCACAAAGGATGGTCTTCCTCGTGCAATCGGTACGCTAAAGACGTGTTTTGAGACAGAAAAAGTCCTCATGTTTCCTCCTGTCAGGTTACGCAACGGCAGAGACAGCCGAAACTCCGGGCAGCATCATGACGTCCTATGCAGCCTTTTACCCGAACCCTGCGAAAGTCCACGCTGAACGGCGAGCACGCTGGGCGTTGGGCTTTACTTCCAAAGCTATGAGGGAGTACGACACGTTCCTGCTACCACGCCTCGAGCGACTCTTGAGGAAAGTTGGCGAGCAGCAGGGTGCGGTCGACTTGGGCAAATGGCTGAGCTATTTCACGTAAATATTTCGCGACGTATATTGCTTTCTACTCACCTTCTTTCGCCCTTCAGATTTGACTTCATGGGAGACTTGTTGTGAGTGGCTACGGAGAAGCTATTGTTGCTGCTGGTCTGATAGAATGAACAGCTTCGATGGAGGGTTCAACATGCTCAATGACCAGGATGCGGACGGTTTCTGGAAGATCATCGAGGAGTTTGCGCCGTACGTTTACTGCAATTTGCGCTCTGAATTCCGTTCAACCGATACATTTTCAGTGTCATCGATTTTCTATACTACCTCCCTTGGCTTACGCCTATCATGATGGCGCTCCCCGGCGGAGATGATGCACCGATCAACAAATTTGTGCGTTTCGCTGTCAAGTGTGTTAACGATCGGCTGGCAAAAGGCAACACAGTGAAGGACGTGTTTCACTACGTTGTATGTGTCTTTTATGCATCCATGACAATTTGCCGACAACTTCACTAGGCAGGAGAGCATATCGAAGACGAGAACAAAGTCAAGCCGTCTCGGGCCGTAATCGAATCTGACGTTCAGACGGGTATCGTCGGCGGGGCGGACACGGCAGCGAGCGCCATGGCGAACACAGTCTTCTCGCTTCTCATGAACCCGGACAAGTTGAAGAGGCTTCAGCACGAGCTGGACACTGCGTTTGCCGGAGAAGGCGTGGACCCCAATGATTCTGCCCGTTTGGCTCAGCTGCCGTATCTGGACGCGTGCATGTGAGTGCTTCAATTTACTGACGAATATTTGCTCAAGTTCTTATGTATCCGACAGAAACGAAACTCTGCGCGTTTTCCCCCAGTACAGACACGAATTTCTCGTGGAGTGCCTCGCGGTTATGGTGGGGTACATGTTGCCGGAGTGTGAGTCGCAACCCCGTTGCTCCATACCCATCTCAAACAGCAAGTCCATTTTCAGATACCTACCAGAAAGGACGTCCATGGACTTCCCACCCTGCGTTATCCACCGCGATCCTCACTATTTCTCCCCAACCCTGACAGCTGGTTGCCGGAGCGATGGCTGGCCGATGCCGAGCGCACGATGGGGCAGCCGTTCATCATGAATCTCGACGCATTCATGCCCTTCTCTATCGGGCCGGCCAATTGCGTAGGGAGGAATTTGGCAATGCGCGAGATGCGGCTCGTCATCGCCCAGCTCATATATCGGTACAACGTGCAGCCCGTCGAGAAGGACCCAGAGGAGTTCCAGAGGAAGTGGTTGGCTGAGTTACGGGATCACCATGTTTTGCTCAAAGGACCCTTGAACGTGGTCCTGACCCCTCGGTCCCCGGCTTTGTAATAAATGGTCTGCTTGTTCCTCACCTTCCTTGCGCTCCGCAACATCCGTGACCTGTCAAGTTCGCGTTATCCATCACTCTCCTCATAAAATTACGCGTGTCCGTCTCTCAGCCTGAGACTCCCCCAACTCCGCTCTCGGAGCAGCTTGCCGACCTTTATATTCTGAACTCAACTTAGTTTTTTGGATGCTAGATCTACGAGCAACCGTCGAGTTCGAATTATTTCAAAAGAAATGTATACGGTAGGCGAGAGCTAGGCGGTTCGATTCAAATCCGAACTACGCGGTTCAAGTTTGCGTGGGTTCGAATCCCGCAAGGAACACTCCGTAAATTTATGTCCCCACATTTATCAATTAAGTAGCAGAAGTGAACTTTGACACCTTCTTCGACTTCGTGGCTCAATGTCCGCTTCCACTCGGCAGATTCTGCTGTGCCCACTCAAACACCCTTATCACTTCTTCTTCGGGTCATGAGTTCAGAACACCATTCAGAAACCGAAGTGGTGAGGCGCGAACACTGCGCATAGACGCGGTGAGAACGTTCGCCCCTCAAAGTTGCTTCGAGAATCTAATGTTGGCATGCCGTCAGCCCAACAACCTCTTGATGTCGGATTCGCGAGTGGAGGCCCACGACTTCTGTTGTTCAGAGAATCTATGCCCCAGCGGATTCAATCTTCTGCGCTGCAGACACGGCGGATACAAAGACCCCGGGTCGCCAACTATGAATTCCAAGCTTCTCGTACGTCACCGGCGAGATCGCCACCGTGGGACTGTAGGGATTAACCGTTCTTTTTAGAATTACTGCTCCATTTCAGTTCATATTTGCTCTTATCCCCTTCAAACCCTCCCAGCTTCGCACGCCGCGGCCCTACTGCTGTCCTTGAATCTTACTGTGTAGTGAGGGCACCCGGGAGCGAGAGCCAAGCCTGGCCCGACAAGCGAGGTGAACGTTTGTCCTGTTCAATGCGTACACAGATTGTCGTAGTACGAGGCCAACCTAGGCCAACGGAAGTCCAACGAATGAGGAATTTGGTCCCGCGGAGCCATCCAACACGCGTACGACGCCCCACATCGTGATCCGTGAGCGCGTGAGTTCGTAAGCTTGCCCACATAATCACAATTCTGGGGGAAAACGTGACTTTCAAAGTAGAATGATTCCCCCGACTGTGTCTTTCCTATCGTCCACAACGTCGAAAACTACACGATGTCCCCGCAGGGCCCATTCCATCGCGAAAATCCTCACATTAGTATCCCTAGCGTGGTTACCTTTGCTCTTGGGCGCCTCGCCGAGTGAGCTGACAGTCAACTTTCATGTTCAAACCGAGTCTGACTCCTTAGTGCCCCGCTGCAATACCTGATGTTTACACAGGGATGGGCAGTGAAATGCCTTACTGCCGTCGGCTTGCGTGCGAGCAACGTTTTGGTTGCCGCTGGCCCCGGCGTTGCAGGCCTTGGCCCTATCCCGACTCTACTTACGGGGATGTACGCCGTTGCGGGCATACGCCATGTACGTTCTAAATCTTTGATATAAGACAGAGGAATTAAGCAACCGTTGACAGGGCTACTGGGCTCTGTTCACAACCAGCAATTACTGCCCAACGGGCGCTTCCCTCCAGATCGTCGTCTATAATGCCACCGTCAATATTATCAACACTCTCGTCGCGGTCCACGCGCTTACCTCATCGCATCCCACTCTTGGGAGCTTCACAGATTGCATTGGATGGAAGCAGTGGGCCGGTCTCGCCATTTTCGCGATCGGAATTTCGATGGAGATGATCGCAGAGGACAGCAGGAAGCAATTCAAGAAGGATCCCAAGAATAAAGGCAAAATTGACGACACGGGCTTGTGGTGTGTCCTACTTTACCCATAAAGTGCGTTTCTGATCTTGCGTTCTTGTTCCTTAGGTCCGTCGTCCGCCATCCAAATTACCTCGGGTATCTCCTGTGGCGCATTGGGATCTCGCTCACCACCGTCAGCTTTGTTTTCCGTTCTTATGTCGCCTGCTGACATCACTAATATTGCACCAGGGCTCCCTCATCGCAACTACAGCACTCGCCAGTCTCCAACTTGCGATCTTTTGCTGTTTGGGAATCCCTGAGATCAGCAGCTACATGGTTACGAAATACGATGTGCAGTGGATGGAGTACAAAAAGCGTGTTCCGTACGCACTTTTCCCCTGGCATATTTTGAGGAGCTGCAGCTGTAAATGTGTGTACCCTGCCTGTCAGTTATTTCATCGGTGGACTTGAAACGCTACGAACCACCCACCAGCTCACACCGCACCTCGAACGCCCCAGCCGTAGCCCGCGTACGTGTTTCATATGGCAAGAATGCGGATGGCTCGTGCTGCGCGCGCTTTGCCCTGGGTGACCACCACATTGCCCCGTCTGTGCCGCTCATTTGCGGCGCCGTTTTTCCCCATCCACGGAGAGATAATACCATGTACCGCAGAGGACAGCACGAGAAGCGCTCAAGTATTCTTCTCTCTCCGTCTTCGTCATCGAGGCGTCGATCCCGAGATGCCCGGCTGCACTTGACGTCGCTTGCGCGCGTTTCTCGATTCCCGCGAAATGCTTGAGCACACTGCCCGCGTGTCCTTTCCATCGCCGCGGCGTTTCCATCACCGCTTTCTTGTGCTTATCTCTGGATGGAAGGCCGGGAGGGGACGGGCATGGAAGAGCGAGTGCGGTGCGGGCGGCGGGCATCCATTTTTATCTTGCTCTTCATCGCTGCTGGATTTCCTCTTGCTTCTTACTAGTCCAGAATCCAGATCTTCATTTCAGTACTGTATCCAATACAGGTCTACTTATTCCTTACCTACATACCTACCCATCCGATGTGGTCATCCATCCATCATCCACTATCTTCAATACGCCCCGTCTGCCTCCTGCTGCTGCTTTCCCAAGTCCGACCATCGTACTTTTCTTTTTTTGAATCCGAGCACTAGTCCCACTGCGTCGCACACGTGCTCGAACCTCCCATCTGGTCAATTCAAGGCTTTGAATTTGCTTGTAGGAATGCAAGATCAGGCCGATACTTATTCGAATCTGCTTTATTTCGCGCCAATACCGACCCCAAAATCAAGACAGTACCTTGCCCACGCGATTTCGGCTAGCAAGAGTTGGAAATATCTTGTGCGAATTCAATCTCTTCCCTCCCAACTCATCTCATCAGGCATTGGATTCTCTCCTGCCAGAGGTTGGGTCGCCCTTTCTACACCCTCAAAGAATGCATTGCCTTGGACCAACTCTTGCCGCTGATCTTCGCCGCCTTCTGCAGACTTCCGAGAACATAATCGTGTGTCCTGAGCTGTGGGTTACCGGCGCTCCGCTAACAGCCAAGGTAGCGCGCTTGTCAAACATACAACATACGTATCGTTACTTGCATGTCGACTCGAGAGTCGGACCCACTTCACCGTTTTGTGCCAAATTCCTCGATGTTGCTCAGGTCGGGTGCTTGCTAATAAATACTTTAATATTCGACCAAACCGCTGCCAATTTGTGTCGGACAAATACGCTCCTGCTCGCTCTATTACCTCGACTGCTCTTTGTACGCGGTCTTTCAGTCGTGTTATCATTGTTGCATCTCCGATCCGACTGTTCCCTTGAAGCTCGGGGCCTTCAAAAGGATTCACTCCCGATGCCACTAGCTGCGAATATATATTCGAATCTCGAATCTGAGGGGGCTGGCATTGGAATTCACCCAAAAGCACCCACCTACGAAAAGCCTCGATTATCGTCCGTATTCTCCCGCGGCCGACTTATCATATAGCCTTTCCGCCTCACCCACACCAACAGATGTTTTCGGCGGTCTTGGAAAGACTTCACACACTTGTACAGCATGAAATCGATTCAACCTCTTCAAAAACATCTTCAACTCCCGCAAATCTCTCGCAAAAATCAAGATTTGAATCCGTTTGACATCAAATTGAATTCGTCGCGCCGAATCTGGCCTGGTTTCGAATCCTTAACCACCTGTTTACACATTTGATTTGGCTATTCGAATCGCTGGTCACCAAAAACAGGCCGGTCCTCAGAGTATGGTGGGCAATATCCATCGATCCGGATCTTGCCTTTGCGCGAATTGCTGAATCAAGATCATGTCCGGTCAAACTTCCAACAAGTTACTCTATCATTCGAACGATTTATCCCATGCAGATATAGTAGGCCGTTTCAGGTATCCTTTATTTACGTCCATCCCAGCAGTCTATCCACTACGTACAGTTGATCATGACAATTGGCGAGCGCCGCCTATCCGCTGATTCCCCACGAAATGATGGTTCAAAACGAAAAGGCCGGGTATAGAGCCGTTGCCGAAAGAGTAGCAAGAACTCGCAGAACCGAGAAGCCAAAAGTGTATCCCCCTACAGGCAAAACCGCAAGCGACAGAGACACAAAAGCCGACAGAAAGCAATCGTCGCCCGGAGATGGTGGTAGTACGAAAGCGAGAGAACGCCGTTAGCACCAAGGAGGTGTGTTTTTCGTACGCGGGATCAATGGGCGATTGAAAATCTCCGCTGGCACGCCAAGCTGGAAGTGAGCTTAATTGTCGGCGATCTCCGCGGGTGCCATTTGTGGGAATTGAGTCGGCGGCTTTGAGGAGACAACGGGGTTCTTCCAGGTGTGATCGTAGAATAACGGGAGGGCAGGCGAGTAGCCTCAACACCATGGGCATAGAACGCAGCAGAACATTATTAATGATGAAATAGAAACGAAGCGCGCGGTGAAGATGGATCCTGGAAGGGAAGGGAGCTTGGTTAATGAGCTGTCAGAGGAAAAAAATCCCCATTTTAACTGAGTCCATTACTCCCTTACAGAGTGGAACCGAGGAACTCAGAAACAGCGGGATGACCTTAGGTGCAGATAATTAGACATCACTGGGGTCACCAGCAGGGCGAATTTCTGCGAATCAAGATTTAGTACGGCGCCGAGCTTGTTCGACGCACCCGGGAATGATCGCCCAACGAGTTTACAGCAAAAGGTGCACCCCAGCGGGGAATTCCACGTAGTGGGCAGCGCAACCGGTTTGCGTAGTGTCAAAATGAAAACCTAGAACCCTAACACACATCGAACGTTCGTTTCCGGGTGAGGAGACGCAATTACAGCCGTTTGCAGAGTTAATGGCACTTTCTAAAAATAGTTTAAAGAAAGCAATTTAAATGCCGCAGATTGTCTTGCTTGTTTCTCAATCATTTCCCCACCGAATCCTTTGTAAGTAGGCGCGTTCGAAAGCGGTGAAGCAGGGCTTTCGAACCACATCCTACTCGCTGAAACGATTACCTAATTTGGAAGTCTAACAATCGGGGTGGTTTGGTTTCAACCCGACACATTAGAACATTTTTCTCCGTCAATTTTGAATCATTCCACTTGATTCTAGATGGTTCTGAAAGCGGGAATGATGGCAACCACAGGCATGGTAAGAAAAAATGAAACACACCTGATCCGCACCTGCAAGAAAGAAACTAATCACAGCTACTGAAAGGTCATTCCTGGCAGGTGGTTTTCATTTAAAAGCATTATGTCATATACCCTAGAGCTTTGCCTTACCTCTAACTTCCAAATGAGTCCTTAAAAATATATATCGCTTGAGAATTGAGTGAGTGACAGTCGATTGAAGTTTCGGTAGATTGTGAACATGCCAAGTTTTCCGACTTCTAAATCGGGTAATCGTTTCGGCAAGTAGGGTACTGTTCGAAAGCCCCGCCTCGCCGCTTTCGAACGCGCCTACGTACAAAGGATTCGGTGGGGAAATGATTGAGAAACAAGCAAGACAATCTGCGGCATTTAAATTGCTTTCTTTAAACTATTTTTAGAAAGTGCCATTAACTCTGCAAACGGCTGTAAACAACGATGAGATCCAAAAGGACACCAACGAAAAATCAAATCGGCGCCGCGCACGCCTGAAGAAGTTGGAATTTGGGGCATCTAAGAGTAGTTGCGGTGTCGCCCAATACACAGGGCCCAGAACGCGTCGGACGTAGACTGAATCGAGTAGGAACGCGCAAAGCCGGACGGATACTGAAAGCAAGTGGGCTGCAGCAGTCAACTAGCAACACGCAGCAGTCAGCCTTGGTTTAACGCAGATCCCAGGAATCGACATTTGTGAACGAGTGAGGGAGCGTAAGTGGAGAAGAAAAGCCGATGGACGTAACCGCAAGCCGATATGAAGGTGGAACACATCAGTCGAGGCCGGCAGGATGCATTCTGTCGATGGGTGCTTGATACGGCGCACATCGGGATGTGAAGGATTGCCCCGGAAAGCTCGCATTGGACAGGGTCGCAGGCAGTACAATGAATTCACAGAGTGATGGACTGTGGGATACCGAGGATTCTCGGGTAGAGTGAAACAAACATAAAGAGGAAAGGGAGCACGTACCCAAAAAAACTGGGTGTGATGTGGGCCGACGGACAGAGGAACACCGCTTCAGCAGTAGAAATGGGAAGCGTGGAAGAAGAGATGCAAAAAGGATGGGAACGCAGCAACCGACATCCAAAACAGCAGGCGGAATCGACAGTTGACCGTGGAATCATCGTGATTATGGGTCGGTACAGAGGGCCGGAGTCTATACGATAAAACCTGTGGAATAGATTCGATAGTCTTTGTTGGGCTGGAAGGCGCGAAAGATCGGTAGAAGGGCACCCACACATTCTCGGCATTGGGTGAGACCGACGGAACTGGTGTGAGACTGGCGAAAAGAGCCGGCAAATCCAAGACTGCGGTAACGAAGATCCGGCACTCACGAAAGTAGCCGGTCGCACTCGATGTTATTGAGAATTCACAGACGCCCGCACCACCGAAGGAGCCCCGGCCTCCCCGTGAAAATTCGCAGTCCGTATACAGGAGGATATGGCATGAAGAACGGAGTACCACGGGTAGAAGCAGGCCAGAGCGACGGAGAGACTGTGCTACGACATTGGGAGAGAACCAGAGAGCGACCGACGGTTTTCTATACGCTAGAAAGAGGTCAATTGAAAAACAAAGACCATCGAGCTGTCGAGAGCCAGCGCGCGCACCCGAGCTCGACAAACCACTCGGCTGTCGAGATCCAACGATTTTCGCAGACGAGGGTAAATCCGCAAACCATACAGCGCCGTCTATAATTCAGAAATTATTTCCGTGGGAATTACCCGAGCGTCGACGCGTCATTGGCAGGCTGGCAGCCGCAATCGGGGCCAGAAATGTGCGTGGTACTGCAGAGGCGCAGACCGCGTCGAATGAGGAAGGAAAGCGTGATGCGAGTGAAACGAGAGCAAGGAAACATTGAATTGGCAATCAATTGTTCACGATTGAACGACCGGGCGCGGATGTACGGATTGAAGAAGAAATCTAAAATAATAAGTTGTTGATCGGCTTTGCCCCACCTCCGTTCAAGACTGTCGTGAAGGATTTTCTTGACAATAGCGTGGCGGCGTTGGTAGCAGCATCTGACCGCACAACTACGTTGTCGCGCTTAGCTTTCTTCTCCCCGGAGCCGTTGATAAACCTGCACTCCTTAGCATGGGTTCTCATCGTGTCAACCTTGCCACACATCGCTGCGACTTGGTTGGAGGCTTGGAACGAATATACACGAGGTAACTACTGCGGCCACTGGGAAACTGCAAATGTCACGCACCAGTCAACCGTCACTGTTCTGGAGACTTCTCCAGAGGTACCTGACCACCACGGGAGACTGCAACCACTTCTTCCTGCCTAAGCCGAACTTCACAGACCTCCGAGCACGCTTTGCACCACGCCGCCTTATGGGAATTATCGCCGTTGTACTTGGTGCCATTTTCCCAGAAAAAGCTCCCAGACCGGGTTTTTGTAGTAGGTACTACTACTAGTAGCCCATGAAAGCGATTTCGGGTATCTGTGGGTTTGGATTGGAGAACGATAGAGAGAGAAAGAAGGATTTATTCGACGCGACGGGACCAAGGGGGTACGAAAAACATAAAAAAACACCTTGTGCCGTTTTTATTATTATCGACCTTTTGCTGGAACCACCCTACCACGTGACTTCCAAATAAGGAAATAAATCCTCTTCCCTTTCTCTCGACGGCGAATGTCTGCGATGTCAACTGCGCGCGCATTGAGACACCTTCCCTTCAATCTTCACCCGTTCTAAGAGACCGTTCTTTAACATTTTGCTCGTTCGGCTGTGCTGTATCCCCATGTAACCTTTCTCCTTTTGTTTTTCCTCTCCTCTTGCTCTTCGAATAACCCCTTCCGTCCACGGCTCTCTCCGCTTTTCAACACTGCCTTTTCATTTGCCATCAATCAGCTGATCCGCTCGCAGCATTTTCTTGACAAGACGCAGCGGATCGCAGTCGCTGCTGCCCACGGCGCAGCATGATTCTAATCATGCAGCCGAGAGGCCACGTATCCCCCCGGCAGCTTCTTCACATATAAAAATGGTGTAAATGGTAAACCACCATGCACTTGCCTCGCCTTTGAATTGTTCAAGCTTTATTTGATTTCTGGACCCTTTCTACTGCTGCGGCTGGGGATACACCGCTACCTGGGTTTAACTCGAAACTGTTACTTCAAAGCTAGTCCTCTATGCTGGGTTAAAAGTAATTGTTGTCAAAATACGGAATTCCTGCCTGTTATGTTTCTCCGGCTCCACACACATTCTTTCATTGGGCTCATCGCAAGTAACAATTTTCAATTTTCCTCAAGCCAGTGACCTCAAGATTCTGCCTTCTCCGCCCTTCTGGACTCTTCTTCATCCACTGTGCTCACTCACTCATGTTCCCTGTTTCCCGTCCTCACACGTGGTTTCCCATTCTACCTGCAGTCATGGCAACCCGATCCTTGCCCAGATCCTTTCGTCTCGACTCGCCAAACACTCGATACCTGTATTTTTCCATTCCAATTGAATAAAGGTTCTTCCTATTTTCTGTCCTAAAATCTATGGCCAGATGAACTTGAATTAGTAGTGTTGTTATATATGCCGAGAGAAATTGTGGCTTCGTTCCGCTCACACTTCTGAATACCGGAGCGAAGCGGAGGTCCGTCTTGTATTTTGTACTTTTTTCTGTGATGTCCAAATAAGGCAATTCCGTGCTTGCTCCTTTGCGACCATGTTTACGACTTCGTTCTAAGGCTCCAACCATTTAGGGTCAATTTGAGTGTTGCAACCGTCAAAGGAATTCCATCGGATTTCCAGTCGATCTTGCGCAAGTACTGGATGAGGAGTAGGATCCCCGAAGAACCCTGGCGAATTTGGGTCATTCGGCCGTCTGGATCGTGTGCTGTACTGCCGAAAAGGATGCCCATGCGACGAATGAAGGTTGATGACTTCGCGCCTGTGCCGGTGTCCATTGACCTTATTGAGGACACGCCAGATCTCGCCGTTTCTTTCCGCTTTGGGAACTGATTCTGGAAGCGCTGGACAGAGAGCCTCAATTGGGTCAATAACCTCAACAACGGTGGCAACTAAGACACGACAGGACATCAGTACGCGTGATACCAGGTGTGTAAATGGCCACTTACTAGATTTTGCGACCGAGCGTCTAGAGGTTCACTATTGTTGGGATCGGTGAGTCTGTTTGCGGACACCCCGAACACGGCTGCCTGCGAGCATGAGGGATGGATCTGGATTGTCACATCCCATGATAAAGGCGGAAGTAGAGAACCAATATCTGGATGAATAGTATCGAGATAATGAGTTAATAAGAGCAAGGAAGATAGTCAAGTAGTTGCTCGCCTTTCCCTTCGCGCACACAAAAGCGGAAGTCAAGTCAACTTGAGATGCGCGAAGAAGCTATATTTATAATAACCTGAGTCACCTATATGGCTCAAGACCGCGTGCGAGCCGTGGCCGATAACATCTCAAGACTGCTGATAACCAAACCCAGGTTGGGTCATGAGCAGTCTTGAGACCGGGAACTGTCTTGATTCCTTGTGAGCAGATCGACATTTTTCCGACATATCCCTGAGAGCTACACCCCTTCTCCTGCAGACGGACAATCTGCGATATGACCGCACGGTATTCCCACATCTGCAGGTCCATAGTCAGATGTTGAATCTCACCTCGTCCCTTATATGGCTCATGGAGTATGTCTGGTGTCAAGTTTAACCCAATTGGGTTAAACGAGGACTTAAACGCGGGCCGTGATGCCGGAGCTTCTGTGGTGCTGTGATGGTACTTGATTAATTCCGATAATCTTGATTAAACGGCGATTGCCGCGGTAAAGGTTATGTAAATGCAAGAGCATTTAATACTGGTCCTCTTGTCACGCTCATTGTGAGCTCAATTCTTGACCGATTTGCTTGAAACTAGGTGCGTTTGAAAGCGTTTTAAAGGCGCTTTCTTACCGATATGGTCTCGGGCCCTAGTTCCATGTTTTATTTTCTTACATTTTTGCGGCTTCCAAAATGCTGTGATGGCACTTGATTAATTCCCGTTAATCTTGATTAATCGCGGTTAACATTTAAAAGCACGCGGCCCTTCCCCTCTCTCAACCCCTCAGTCCCTCCCTATTCGATGAGCAACGAAACACAAAGCAAAACCCAAAATTCCAACTGGAAGTGGTGCCACCAGGGGGCTGGTCGACCAAAGAAGACTCTCAAAAGAACATTTACAAAGCTACAGAATGCTGACTTGGACAGCCAGCTGGCACCCATTCCCAGTGGCTCTGGGAACAACCGATACCTCATCTGAGCATGCAACTGGCCCGCTCTAATGTTATCCTACGCGCTGAAAGAAACTGGCTAGCACAGTTACAGGTTTTTTTTTAGTTCACGAGCTTCACAGCAACCAAGCTCTATTGGACCTGCTGGTAATTATTTCATATTTTTTCTAGGTACCACTCCTTTTCTAACCAGTTTTTTTTTGAATTCCATCCCATCATGCAGAGCCGGAAACACAAATTCCAATTGCACAACTCAATAAAGACCTGTCTGCTGCAGCTGCTTTTGAGGAACCTCAAGATCTGAATGAGTGCATTTTTGACGAGAGTTTAGGAGATGCAGAAGCAGAGAACAATGATTCAGCAAATGCTGAGTTGGTAACAAACAGAGACAGAGGAAGCTGAAGCAAGGCCCTTTCTGCAAACTACAATGGCTCAAAAGCAAACTTGGCTAAGATTATCAAAAGAAACCGGATGACACTGGGAAGAATGAGATAACCTAGACCAAATTACTATAAAGGGGGAACTTTGGACCCGCCCCATTGACCCTGTCTTTGTCCTTGAACAAGCTGGAACTAGGGGGCTAGTTCCCGTTGATCTTTACCTTCTACCAGGTCTTTGTCTGGTTGCTATTCTGTTTACCTTGCCAGTCCAGAGGGTATCAAATGGTGAATGTGGTGTGAAACTTATTCGACCCAGTAGATCACCAAAGCTGTCCACCCGGTGGTGAACCCATCAATGTAGCTTGTACTCGATTATCAATTCAGATGAAGAAGTTCGATCTTATGCATTCACCCCCACACAAAGCTTCCCACCCACCGCAAAATTAAAGGCCCATGAGAGCATGCAAGGAGCTCTAGACTACATGGACACCCACCCACTCGCCTGCTTTTCCAAAGATAATCTAAGAGCAGTTGACTTTTATTTCATTATATTATGCAGCTACTGAGCACTGTCCTATGGGTGAACAAAACTTCCATGAGAGTGTAAATTCATCTCTTTGAAGAATGTACAGCATATTGTCCTTGATCCCTTCCGTGACCTTCCACCCTTCAAAGCCTCTGATATGCAGCTGTATTTCAGTTCACAAGTTATAGACTCAGCATGTGATGAAATACTCGAACCTCTAGCATCATCACCTCTTGCAGAGCCAATTGTTATCTCACTCCCAGTCAAATTGCTGGAGATATGCCTGCTATCATTCAACTTTGTTGTGCAGAGAAAATTCATATATTCCGAGTAAGTTTTGAATTTTTTGTATCCAGCTGTGTCACACTAATTTTTGCTATGAGGTATTGCATATTAAATCCAGGGCCCATGTTCCACCTTGTTTTTGCAATGCTCACAAACAAACACATTGTGAAAAATTGCCACCAGATTTTGGCAGGCCATGAAAATTATAAGCACTGCATGGTCTATTCCCAGTCTAGCTAGCTGCAGACTCAAGCAGTGTCATTGATCTTGCTCATACTAGAAGATTAAGGGAGCTGTCTCACATGCTACTAGCTCACTCCCAATTCTTGCTGGCACTGTTCTCAAGAAATCAATTCCTGATCTTGTTGAGCTGTCAACTTGGGACTAGTCAGGCGAGCTACACGAAGACAAGGTCAAGAAGCTTGCACAGGGAGGTTGACTTGTTTCAAGATATATAAACATCTGATGAAGATGGATTCAGTGGGTCTTCCTCTTCAACCTGCCCAAATTTGTGCAGGTCAGCTTGTAATGCTGGTTATTGGCAAAGTACCTCTTGCAGAGGGTGAGCTTATTGCTCACAATGGGTCCTGGCCATCTCCATTGGATGGTGTACAGATGAAAGTCACCAGTGCCTATGCAGTTATTAGGCTTGACAAAGCTCCTTGTTCCTGGCCATTCTATAGCCAAGCATTCCCAAACTCTCCAATGGTTACTAGACCACGGTGGACATGCTATTGTCCAAATTCGACTCTTCGAAGTTGCAGCTCCGATAGCACCTCATCCATCAGACAATGACACATCCCTGGCACCCAGGCACCTATGAATCCACCAACTGAATTTCCACCCCGCCCATTGCAACCCTTACTGCCTCCAGATACATTGCCTAGTCAAGCAAACTCTAATGACGATACTAGGTCTGACAATGACTCAAATGCATCTGACCTAGGAGATATGGTATGTCCAATGTTAATCTGGTGTATACATTTCTTTTTCATGTCTATTATTTCAGGATGATGAGCTTCTTGAACCACACAATAGTGAAAATGATGCAGCTGCAGCTGAGAAAAATGTTATTGAGGCTCTTCAGTCATGTATAAGACATCATTTGCCAACCTGAAGTTGAAGGAACCCTCCCCTCTCGTGTTCTTGATGATGCATATCATTTCATGGATCGTCTACTCTTTCTCTCCAAGAAGCATTCAGCATTTAAGGAATTTGCTCATCAGTTTAGCGGAGACTTTGTTTATTAGGAATAAAGATGATGAAGCCAATGTGCGACAGGTTTTAGAAGCCAAAAACATCCAATGGGAGTATGCCATCCGAGCAATGAAGGCTGCACTGAATCGCCGAATTCCGCCGATATATTCCACCACCTGAAAGACTTGCAGCGGATCTTGTGATACTATTTAACAGCTTCCAAAACATTCAAGATTCTGTTGACCGAGCCAATGGCCGTGGCCGCTTCTTCTCAAAGGAGGCTCGGAAGACTGCTAATACTCTTCTGGAGACAGTTCGGCTTGGCTATATCTCTGATCCCCCTGGAATATCTCTTTATCACATCAGAGGGAAGGATTGTGATGGATTAACACTATTCCGTAAAATTTCAGGCACTAACTCAGTGGAAGGTTCAGTCCACATGTTGATCCGATGGATTTTTGGTTCGCTTCGTGCCTCTCCAGAACTCACAGAAGCTATTGTCGGGAATTGGATGCTCAGGCGTAACCGTCAGGTAAAAATCTATCTATGTCCTCATTTGTCAATGTTACTTACTGGTCTCACTTTGAAGATTGGGCATTATAATCGCACTGGGAAAAAATGGTTAAGTCATTATGACATATGGCTGTTGGATGATCTTGTTGAGAAGGCACTGCTCCTTGGCATAGAGCTATCCATCCCAACCCCTAGACTGCTTGCTACTCATATGGCAACATCAGAGTCCTTTGGGATTATACCTGTTGGATCCAGCATTCCAAAGGAAGTCGAAATACCTCTACTCCCACCCCCTCAATCTCCATGTGTCCCACACCACAGTGATCTACCATCACAGGCCCTTACTTGGCTCTCAACAAAGCCATGTAATGTCTATCGCTATATTCAGCTCCGCCAACGAACTCCAGTCCCTGTCATTCCTGTGCACAATGTTGCAGGTACAAATTCTTCAAGAGCAATGTTGATACCTTCCACATTAATATGCCAGCAGGTCAAGCTGAGCACTCTCCTGAGCAGGTGTGGAAAGCAACAGACTATATCAAATTTGCAGTCTTCTGGAATCAGGCTGTAATGTCACAATCACCACAAATTCTTGAAGCTCACCTCCGGCTTTACTTTAAACTTCCTGAGCAGTTACTCCATCACCACAAAAGACACTGCAATGGAAATCATCCCTGCAACACTTTATATGGGCCCCAATGCTGAATTGCTACAGCCAATACAGGAGATCCTTGGCAATGCTAATCGGCTGGCCATTGTGCTACCAGCCATACCCCTTGAACCTGAACAGGTTGACCTTCTGAATGACAGTATGTTCATTTCCTCCTCTATTAATTTGATCTCAATTTTGTTTCAGAAACTGTTGGTGTTGACTTGGAATCTTTTAATCCCATGGCCATTCGTTAGGCGCGTTGCTGAGGAATTCAGATCAGATGCTTATGTTGACCCTCACCCTCATCAGATTTTGATGCCCAGTCTCAAAATTCTCTGTCAACAACACCCTTGCCCACACTAGATGTTTCCCATGCTGTCAAGTTGACTCATGCTCCTGAACAAACTATATTCCGATTCCAGGGGGGTTTAACCCTTCATTAACTGTTGAGCGCCCATCCAAGAAACCACGACTTGACAACTCAGAAGGCTCAGGCAAGAAAAGAAGAGAGCGTCGATGTGCCCGATGTGTAACTGCTAGTTGTCCAAGGGCAACAGAATGCAAAGGGAAAGGGGGACGCAATCATTGCAGTTGTACATCAAGCGAGCATGAAATAGGTGATAAATGTTTCTATGGGTGATTTTTATACTTCATGAACAGTACTCTGGTTCTCTATTTCTCTTGAAACATGTAATAGATAATTTGAATATATTTGGGACAAGCAGCAAAGACAATGACATGGAACTTGAAAGGATGTGTCTTTCCAGTGTATTTGACGTGTTTCCAGCTCAGTATGGACTCATTGTTTCAGAGGAGTACTCTATACCATATTTAATGCTCAAGAAATTTCAAGGCATGCCAAAAAGAGGGTGTGTAAAAAAAAAAGTATGAAAACAGTGGCTCCAGCTGATGCAGATTTGTAGGCTGCATTCCAAGGCCTCATCTTGCAGTGTGGCCTAGAAAAGTATACAGTGCATCTTCATGAACCCTGAATATGCCTGGGACAAGATACTGGCCATCCCTGATCATACATCTCTTTGTCATAGGGTTTACAGTTTTTGTACACTTTTCCTGGCTGATCTGCAGGTTTTGCTCTTGTTTCAAGGTTTTCTGGTGATTTCTCCCAAATCAAATTATTCAAGGCAGTATTATACATCTATACGACTACTGTATCAAACTCACAGAGGTCCACAAGCACTCGAAATCCCTACAGCAAGAGAATGGGTGGAAATTAGCCAATTTGAAATTGTGATCGATGCACGCCCAATAAAAATATAGTAAAGGGTCATAACACTGCATTAAAACAATGCGAATCGATTGCACCCGGTTTCGAGGCGAACGGACGAGAATTGGTGAAGATAGAGGGAAAAGTAATTAAGCATCAAAAATGCAACCCAAAATGGAAAACACGGCACAAAATGCCGCCGAGGTCGGACTTAGCCGATGATCGGTTTCGGTCGGATCTCAGTATCTTGAATTTGATTCGCTGGCAGTTTAACTCGTTTTGGGTTTATTCCCGGGAGGAATAAACTTGAATTGCCGTGCCGGCGCTTCAATCAATCAACTTGATTTCTGATCTTCCTGTCCTTGTCTGCTCCCAGGAGCCGCCGGACCGCGAAAAAAAAACCTTGGATTCGGGCGCAGGTAAGTCTAACAAATTCCCTCTCTTTTTTCCCCCTTTTTTTCTCTTTTCTCAACTTGAAAAACTTGAATTCATTGCCGTAACACCAGACATAAACCATAAGCCCCTTATATGGACGAACAGAGCTATGCAGCGCGGATGCCGAGGCCGGGTGGGCGGCTCTCGCCCTCATTCACTCCCGCGATGTTCCCGGAGCGTTAAACGGCCCGTTTAACACTCTGGGAACATCGACGCCTTTCCACTCCCGCTGAACCCGTGCTGCGCCGCCGCCGTCGATGTCGAGCACCATTACACTGCGTTCAAGCCGGTCCTAGAATGGCTGAATTCTAGGCACGCTGAGGCGATGGCTAGCCGCGCCTATCTCCGTGGAGGCGTCTAGACTTGCCTAGACTCGGCTAATCCTGGTTGCCTAGACACACCGGAGTTGAGGCCCGCTTAGGTCCGCGACGGCCACCTAGAATCCCCAAGTCTAGGAGGATCGGCACGCCTCGACACATCTTTTGCTAGGTGGCTTCTGTGCTGGTGATTAACTCACCGGAGGTTTTGTGAACCTCTGCTGGGTGCATTTCACTCCCAAATGGCCCTGGAGCCTGATTCTTTTATGCTTTTCCATTACATGTTGAATTTGAGTGCCGTGGAAATTGATGGCCGCCTAGCACCGCCTCGCCACACCATGGCTAGCCGCCTAGCAACCGCTTGCCAGGCTTGTCGGCTACGCCCTGCCGAGGCGTTTCGGCATATGGGCTGTCTAGACAGCCCTTGAACGCAGTGATTATGCGGACACATATTGTATGACCTAGCAGTGCAAATTTAAGTTACATGATCTTGTCGTGCAAAAAGTCCACCAGTGAAGGATGGTCTTTGACTAACTGCGCTAATGCCCTCTTCTCTTCCAGATCAACCCCTGGTAGCCGATATTTCACCAAATCCCACCCACTGTCCTCCCTCTCTCTAGGTGGCAATCCATAGAACTCCGTAAGCCGCGGAAACATATGGTCGAGGAACGCCGCCACCGCCGACGCGTCTGCACGTCTACACGGCGAGTCCATAAAACTAATCGTCCGCACGCCATGTAGCGGGCGCGATGCGGCGCCTTTGTCGTCGCCTACGAAAGGCAGGGGCCTGGACACCTGCGCATCGACGTTCATGGTAAGCTCCCACAGATCCTGGCAAGTTTGCAGGAGTTCCGCGAGCGCAAAGACGTGCACGTCGGGGACCTGCGGTGCTGGAGAAGCGGTTATGTGCAAGCTGCGTATACGCGGCCAGCTTGCGACCATGCGCGCAAAGTCCGCATGCGTCTGGTAGAGGGGCCCGGTGAAGCGTAACGTCTGCAGGTTGAAACAAGCGTATAGTGGCTCGAGCTCGCTCGAGAAAACTGAGTGCAGGGAAGGTCGCCTGTATTCCTGCTCGGTGTAGATGTCAATACTACGTAGCTGGGCGGCACGGATCGGGGCGGCGAGGAGGCGCAAAAAGGCGTAGTCGACAGAGTGAGGGTTGGTTAGCTTGACGCTGAAAGAGCGCAACGCGTTGGACGTAATGAGGGGGAGAAGAAAATCAAGATCGCTAGACGAGCAGCCGCGCGAGTTGCTCATCGAGAAATTTCTTAGGACACGAAAGCTTCGAAACCCCGAGGGCCATGCATGAGCGACAAGAGAGCTGAGAGCCTGTAGGATCTCTGAAGTTTCTTCAAAAAGATGCAGCGAAAGGAGGCAAGGCATGCCTGCAAGGTGCATTAGGATGGTTGTGCCCAGGGACATTCCGACCTCGAGATGCTGCAGCCGAGTGAGCACCTGGAGACCACCCAGTATATCTGGCAAGGAGAAATATCCAAAGGGCAGTTCCAAGGATGCAATATCCGGAATCAAGTCGAAAGGGGCTGTTTTATCAGGGCGACTGTCTGCTCCAACGCTGCGCGCCCGCGCGAATCAGCGAACAGGGTAAGGGGCTCCGAAACATGAGCCCCATGAACTCCGTAAATCTGAGTTCGAGTCTATCCCGTGGGACCTGAGCCGTGCGGGAGAGAAGATAGAATATACCGAAGCAATCACTGTGCTTAGGGAAGCCACTAAGATTTGACCATGGATGCCAGATGAGCTCGAGAAGTCGAGGGAAGATTGGGTCACGGTGGGCCTGAAGAACACGAAACACGGCGCATTCCGCAACGAGGATATCCTGAACTGAGGTGGAGAAATTGACCACACGCACACGGGGCGCGTATTTATCGAAGGAGGCAAAATCCGCTTCAGTCAATGACCGTGTGAAGGCGAACTGCAGCGGGAGGGATGAATAAGGATTCTACCCATACCTGCGAACCTATGCGCACAACTCACCTCTCTGGTGTGCTCCGGGGCAGCGAGTACCTCGTAGGCGTCTCCGGGGAAGAGGCGGACGATGTGCGTTGAGTGGGTCAGCGTGTGCCAGAGAGCGTCGAGCGCGGGCTCAGACGTTGCCCGGCATGTCCGTGCGAGCCGGCTCAAGGTGAGAAACTCAACTTGAGATGTATGCGGGGGAACCAAGAATGTCAGGAGGACTTCATACAAATCTGCTATGTTGATGAACTGACACGCTGCGCTCTGTGCCTACTCTCGTTAGCTGTATCCTGGAAAGACTAATAAGTCCCCCACCATCTGGATATTGACTTGGTTTTATGAGTCGTGGTGGGTGGGTACGTGTCAAAAAGAGAAAGACGTGTGTGGCGATGCATCTCATCAGCAAGCACGGCTGGCGGTCCGTAGTTCCGCTTCTGCCAAGGGATAACCGGAGAATGCCACATCGGTTAACACTGGAAAATCCGATGTTTTGGGGTCCCCAAAACGTCGTCGAAACCTTGAGTTTCAGGGGCAAAATGAAACTGTTCCCAAAACGAACAGTTTCTGGGGCCCCGAAATTGCCACTGAATCGGAACGTTTCGGGGACAGTTTCTGGTGATCCGAAACACGAGGTTTTGGAGACCGTTCCGAGTCTCCCGAAACTGCTCCTGCAACTACTGGTTTTGGGAACAGTTTCGGCCGAATAGAAAACTTAGGGTGGCCCAGTTCGGATGCGCTGACCTAGACATATGTCAGTGGGAGATTCCCTTTTGTAGTAGTACCTCCGAATTCTGTGCGCGTCAAGGGGGAAATCTCGCTCATCGTCGCGTACACAACGCCATTGTACGGAAGCAAAGCGTGAGAAAGTCTACCTCATGTAGTAATCGACCCCGTCTGACTCCGCGTTTGACCGGTCAGACCCCGGGACCGGTCAGGAGTTTCTGACTTTTTCTGGTCCTTTCTGTCTGACCTTGACAACACTGCCGGTGAGAGTTCCCGCGCACCCCCGTCGCTCTGAGTATTCACGTCATTTTGCGCATCTAGTCCTACCTGAGGGATCTTTGTGGTCCCACCCCAGGGCGCCTGTCTCAAATCATATTCGTATGCACACCGAAATGATACACTCACCTCAACTCCATTTGAGCGCACAGCACCAACGAGGATATCCTCACAGCGCCCAGATACCCAGTATCTTCTGCTGCTTGCTACTTCATGGCACGATTCTGCGTCGATCTGCTTCTGGATGATATCCTGGGTCTCTCGAGCACTTGGTGGAATCGATGGCTCGTTCACTTGCGCGGGTGCGGCTCGACTGCCTCGGGAGCGGGCGGGGCGACGACTATGCATGCGCTCGTGTAGATGCCACTGTGGCACGGATACTGAGGATGCCCCAGCCGGATGCGTAGTGCCCCCGTTGCCGTCGTCCGTGCTCAGACCAACCACGCGATTGTGGTCCCAATTCGAATTCAATCGGTTATCAGCACGGCTGTGGGGTAGCTGTCTGGGTGTAAAATGCCAATCGCCAACACGCAGACCTTTGAGCAAGTGTAGCTCCCTAAATCTCTCTGGAATTCACATGTGCGGTGATCAGAAACTCGTTGGCAGCCTTGGCGTTGCTCGTCGTTCTGGCTTCTTGGCGCAGTGTTCACCTCTGTGATTATGAGCGATGTCCTTTTTTCCTCTTCCCTTGTTTTTCTTCGTTATTGGAGCTTTTTCTCGCCTAACTCGGCGAGGATATACACATTGCCTCTCTTAAGTTTGTCGTATCTCAGCGCCGAGTCTGGTGCGTGAATCAACATTCCTTAACTACCTGGTCCCCTCATTGCGAGGGAGATATGGGACGTCTTTTGGGCCCGTCTTGGGTTTTAATTTCTGTTTGTCGCTCTCTCCCCTCATCAACCTCGCCAGTAGTTTGGCCGTACACCACGGGTGAAGCGCCTGGGTCTCAATTAACGCCTTTCGTAGCTCAATTTCTGTGCCTTCGGAGAACATTCGCATCGTCCACACCAACACTATGCAGCGTGAATTCGGACCGAATGCTGCATACAGGCTGTAGATCTCGTGCGTGTTCAGGCGCCGCGCGAGACATTTCCCTCCCACTCAAGCCATACTCTAGATTTTTTCGGACTCGTGTATGCGTACCTGTTTCTCCGTATAATCATCGCTACTGTGCCGCCATCCCCTTTCTAATTGACAGCAACTGATTATAGAAATTCCAGTCGACTACTTCGTCGTATCTTGCCGATTACGCATGTGAGTCCTCAGAATCCAGCATCAGCTCATTCCCATTTCTGACTACATTATATGTATCTAACATATTACAGGTTTGCATGAAAATGGTAAGATAAAAGCTAGTTGGAGGGTAAGGTTTATGGGGTAGGTATTACAGATGGTTTTTTCCGACGGTAGAAGGCCATATGAATATGTTTACCCAGACCTCACCAAATCGCATGGATAATTACTAGATAAGAGCACAAAAAAAACGTTTATTCGGCGACATTTAACGCAAAACAACGCTAGAACCTAGAAGCAAAAACAAGATACAACGACAACGCCAGAAATCTCCATATATCAACTGGAAGCAAAAAAAAACACCAACGACAACGCCAGAAATCTCAACATATCAATTCTGAATCAAATCTCAAAATCTCTAGCACTCAAAGGGTGACAGGGAGGCAGTTAAGGGCAAGGAGACCGCCTGGAAGGAAACCAATTAGCGCAATAAAAAAAGGAGGTGTTGAGTGTCATACCCCACAGCGAGTCGGGGGCATCACAATTGACCGTAGTGGATCCGCTACACCATCGGTGAGATAGTGATGAATTACTGAATGAGAGTGCCTACCAGTTGTTCCCGACAACAGTGATAGGGCTGCAGCTCAACCCGACGGGCACATCGAGGCCGGTCAGGTCAAGGCCAAGAAGAGCGGCGACAGCAGAGGCCGCTATGTTGGTGGAGGACACGACACTGGCACAGCACTGGAGAGAGTCGGGGAGGGTAATCGGGGGAATGATGCCGGTCGGGGGTGGCGGCAGCAAGGGGTCTGCAATGAAGTTCATTAGTTTCTGGTCAAACACCGCAGTCAAGTGCATACAACAAGCACAGAGGCGACAGCGACAGAAAGCTTGGAGAACATCTTTGTTTGAGAGAAAGCTTGAACTACGGAGAGATGTGTTCGAGTGAGGAATGGAAGAGCAAGGGAGGCGATTTTATAGGTTTCAAACCAAACCTTAAAGCGCGACACAGCGCATCCAGGGCCGGATACCGATTCACATTTAGTTCTCGACGTCATTGATAACAGTCGGACATTCAACACGCGCGAGGAAGTTTGAAAGAGCGCAACCTAGAGTATCCCAAACGGGTGGCGAAGCAGTGATGAACCTACCAATAGTTTGCTCATTGAGTGGAGCACCTGGAAAAAGGTTGATACAGGAATGTGTCCTTTTTGAGATTCTTTCAGGAACTTACAGAGGAGTGCGTCATCTCGCCAAAGTTCTGGTCGCACCTGGATAATTTCCGCGGCGAAGCAAGGAAAGATGAATTAGAATCCATATGGTCAGTCTGTAAGTGGAAATGCCTCGCCTAGAGCTCGAAGTGCATCTGACAGCTCGAACCTCCTATCAATGGCACTTTTTGTGGCAGGAGGTTCAGTCTCTCGGATAGTATGGACCGATGGCATACATTACACAGCTTTGAGTGCGAAAGACCGTTGATAATGCACTAAAGAACTTACCGGTAAACACATGCTGACTACATGCCGTCAGGATTGCGCCCGGTGATCAGGAATCGCGTCCTGAGTCCTCCCACAGATCGAGGTTCTGGCCGCATACCTGGACTAGACCCAGACCAGCCAGACTATAGCTTGGCGGACCAAAGCCGACACATATCCGATTGCGGACTTCCGCAGTCTGTGGGGTCTAGAACAGGTCTACTGGGCGGAACGCACAACGGAGCAACGGCCGACTCATGCAACATCGCGCATTCATCAGCATAGGCGGGGGTAGCATTCTTACACTGGTACCCACTGCTCACGACAAGCGAAATGTTGGCCGAGCCGGAGCAGTGGTTGACGTTTATGAGCTTGAAACACGACTTCTGGAAGAATAGAACTTGTGGCCCTTGAAAGCGCCGAGACTGTGTGGACCCTTTGATTGACTATACTCTGATTATCCAGGCGCGACCAGAAATTTGGCGGGATGACGCACTCCTCTGTGAGTTCCTGAAGGCATCTCAAAAAGAACACATTCCTGTATCAACTTTTTTTCCAGGTGCTCCACTCAATGAGCAAACTATTGGTAGGTTCATCACTGCTTCGCCACCCGTTTGGGATACTCTAGGTTGCGCTCTTTCAAACTTCCTCGCGCGTGTTGAATGTCCGACTGTTATCAATGACGTCGAGAACTAAATGTGAATCGGTATCCGGCCCTGGATGCGCTGTGTCGCGCTTTTAAGGTTTGGTTTGAAACCTATAAAATCGCCTCCCTTGCTCTTCCATTCCTCACTCGAACACATCTCTCCGTAGTTCAAGCTTTCTCTCAAACAAAGATGTTCTCCAAGCTTTCTGTCGCTGTCGCCTCTGTCCTTGTTGTATGCACTTGACTATGGTGCTTTACCAGAAACTAATGAACTTCATTGCAGACCCTTGCTGCCGCCACCCCGACCGGCATCATTCCCCCGATTACCCTCCCCGACTCTCTCCAGTGCTGTGCCAGTGTCGTGTCCTCCACCAACGTAGCGGCCTCTGCTGTCGCCGCTCTTCTTGGCCTTGACCTGACCGGCCTCGATGTGCCCGTCGGGTTGAGCTGCAGCCCTATCACTGTTGTCGGGAACAACTGGTAGGCACTCTCATTCAGTAATTCATCACTATCTCACCGATGGTGTAGCGGATCCACCACGGTCAATTGCGATGCCCCCGACTCGCTGTGGGGTATGACACTCAACACCTTTTTTTTTTATTGCGCTAATTGGTTTCCTTCCAGGCGGTCTCCTTGCCCTTAACTGCCTCCCCGTCACCCTTTGAGTGCTAGGGATTTTGAGATTTGATTCAGAATTGATATTGATATGTTGAGATTTCTGGCGTTGTCGTTGTGTCTTTTTTTTTTTTTTGCTTTCACGTTCTAGCGTTGTTTTGCGTTAAATGTCGCCAAATAAACGTTTTTTTAGTTAATCGTCATTGAGGGTTTTATTAGAAATCGATAAAAGCGTATGGAAGCTCTAATATACAACCGAGAGTCTCGTAGCCTTACACGCAAAGCAAGCGGGGAGAAGTGAGTGGTGCTGATGTGCAAAGGATCTCAAAACCCTGGGTAGGGACTCATAATTTGAATGAAATTATTTAATTATCGCTGGACACCGTCGAGATCTTCGAGAGCAGCGAGCCCTCCCTCGAAGGAATAACTTACTTCGCGTGTCTCTGGGGTCCTACCACCCTAAAATCCTACCGCCAATCACGCCTGCCGAACGGCCCGCGCAGAACCGAAGCTGTTCAGTCAGTGTTGCCATCCATGGGGGCGCGGGTGCCGCGCCGCGCCGTGCTGTGCGTTCCTTTTTCTTGTTGTTTCCTTTATGCTTGTGTCTTCTGGTTCAGCCTTCTGCACTCGTTCTCCGTTTGTGATCTTTGCTTTTGTTCTTCGTCTCTACAGCTCCACTACATGCAAGAACCAAAAACGAGAAATTCGTCGTCAACAAGGGCATAACGCGTCGTCGCCTAACCAAAAACCTCGAAAGCCATAAAAAGCAGGGACGAAAAAAGCCACCCTCCTCCCCACAGAAAAGAATCCAATGTGCGTCCCCACCCCGTTGACCGATAAAAAAAGGCTGTTTGGGGAGCAGATGCGGAGACGGTGCAAGCCGGCTAGCACAATTCTTCGATCCACCTCGTCGTCCCAAACACGACCCCGTCCCCACACAAGTAAGTCAAATTTCAACTTACTTGTGTATATGATTTTCAGCACGAATCACTTCTCGTCTCCACGCGTGCATCCAGCGGGCAACCCGAGGTCGGCGATGCGTACAAGGCGGGCGTGCACGTCAAGCTTCATAGCGTAGCGGGGACGTGGATGCCAAATCTGAGGGTGTATAATCAGACAAGATAGATAGGGATTGGATTATATTGCTAGGATAAGGCCCTTTTATGGCACTGTGGAGAATTATTTCCTGCAGGATAGAGTTACTGGGGTGTGAATATAGGTCTGTGGGGTAGATGAGGGGCAACATACCCCCCAATTCACAAAAAAAACCAAGTGGAACGGATAATCCAGTGGCTGGCCCACTAATATCTTAGATCCCGCGAACCGGGGCGGAAACATTAGTTCTTGGCTAGGTTAGTTTTTCCAAGTAACTTTAGTAACCGTCCTTTTGCACCTTCGAAGGCCCTTCGGTGAACCCTGACAGGTTCGAAAATCCCCGAAAATCTTGGGCCCTGTGACGCGTGAAATTCGAAGTGATTTAAAGACTACAGTAATTCCAGCCTCTACTGTGTTTACACTGTGGTTGAATGCCCAGGGAAGACTGAACTGAACGGGTGATCGTAGGAGAAAAGAAGAAAGAAGAAAGGCGTGGCTGTGTTTGATCATCGGCTCATTTGATCCGTCCTCTCTTGCTTCCTCCCGTCATCTCCATTGCGCGCGCGCATATATATATTGACGCGGCATTCCGGGCAGTCTTCGGGCTCCTTGGGCTCTCCGATTCTTTACCATGGCCTCTCGTTTACTCCCAAACTGCACGCAAATTTCGTTTCTCAGGCACTCAGCAAGCATTCGGTCTCTTTAGACGCCTCTAAAGTGGAGTACTCTTCCTTGGAACCGCTTGAATCCCCAGCGTGGGGTTCGCCCGTCAAATTTCGTTGCTCAATTCTTTGAAATGAGGCCTTCTCACTGCGTTTCCTCGAGTCATCAGCCTGGCTTGACCTGCGTACACTAAAAACGCCCAAGTAGCTGGAATTTCTTCTGTAGCAATCCGCAATACAAGTCCATTTGTCACTGTGTCTCGGCTAGTTTGTTTTATATTGCCGGGCTGTTGGATGCTAACGGAGAGGACGAGAGATTGCAGGCTGCTATATCCCTCCTCGGTCGTCACTTTAATTGCTCTCGTTACAAATTTTGCACAGGTATTTGTGTTTCTTTTATCCTCTTCCGTTCCATACTCTTACGATTTTTGTCGACCTTTGTTACGACCTCCACAATCTTGTACCTAGCCCATTCAAACCCACGGACTTCCGTTCCCCAAATACAAACGGCCTGTGATTCTCGCTCGTACAGATCGCTGGCACCCAGCCCACTGTTCACTCAACAACCCCGCAACTTTCGGCAACACTCTCGGTCTCCGCGCCCCCGTGCCGCAGCCGCACACGTTTAGTACCAGCGAATTTTTGTTTCACCCAACATGTGCAGTTACGTCGCTCTCTCCGCGTATGACGCTCGCGGCGCGCACCAAGTTGAGGCCGCACTTCACGCTCCCTCCCTTCTGCGGCAGTCTGCCTCGCGTAGCATCCGTTATTCACGCCCACGTATAAGCGAATATCTTCGCTGAAGCGCTTCGGGTTTCATGCGTGTTAAAGTATCCTTTTATTCCCAGTGTCGGCGGTCATGTTTCTGATGTTTTGGCACGTTCGCAGCCGTGCACGCGTCTTGAGCCGCGCTGGTTTTGCACTCGCGGTAATCACGTCTTGCCCCCATTAAAATTCACGCTTCCCAATTCCTTCCGGAGCCAAGAAGAACCGAGTGAAATTCGTCGTCTTCGATGTGCGCCATTACTAAATTACTGGTTGATCAATCTAATTATGTTCTCTAACCCTGCCCCAAAGCTTCAGGCTTCGGTGACCTTCTCCCCACCGCTGGACGCGCCGCTGAGGTGCGCTTAGATTTTGCTTTTACCCTCGCAATCCAGCGGTCACCTCTGAGAAAATTCTCACCGGTTCGATTTGTCGGTGCAGCTCTACATTTGGCGGGAGTATACGGAAGGAAACTCGCTCTCGACAATACCACGATTTCTGGGGTGCGCGTCGTTCAATTGAAATGAATCTGCCGTGATGTATGTACCCCATTTTTCATGTATTCTCCTATAAAATTGTGGACATTCACAGGATACAACAATTCGACACCTCAGATTTCCCTCCCCCTTATAATGGGCCACCAGCGATTTTCCAGCGGCCATCGCCAATACCAGTTGGTTGGTTCGAGTCTGGACCAGAATTGTAACTACTATCTTCCGCGGGCTTCTACTTTTCCTGTCGGGCACGGATGTTATTGCGGATAGCGGTGTGTGTGTGTACTTCCCAGCTTACCGATGTGAGCGAGGCCTCATGGAACACAATAGAAATTTGACGGCCCAGTGGAAACATCGGACGGTATCATGAAGTGGATCTACCGCGACTCATAATGCCGGGATGGTAGGCAATCAACAAAAGACCAAAATCAACGCGCGACTGACAAGAGCAGTCGGGCGCTGATATTAGACGATGGCCCGTTCATTCCCTATGAGAAATACACTCTAGTTTCAACTGCGGGGAAGTAAGTGGAAGTAAATTTGCCTCAATTAGGGCAAGTTCAAGCAGCAAATTGAAAACATGCACACGTGGCCCTCACGTGTCCCGGTGGACCCACAACACGACTCGACGACGACCTCCATGTCAATGCGTTCGTAAACTAGCCTTGCCCTCGAGGATGACATCTTGGACCGTCTTTTGACATTCTATCCAACTTTTGGTACTCTGCACTCCAACATCTTGGTCTCCGAAGCTTTTTCCGCCGTCTTCCAGTCACCCCAAGGTAAGCGCACTTTCCTGCAAATGTCCCAGTTAGTCAATTACTTGGTCAGTGGCCTTCAATGTCGTTGGTCCTCTGCCCTTGCGCAGGCATTAAGGCGATAAAACACCCATACGATGAGTACGCCACTCCTGACGGTAGCCCCGTTGTGATGGCCGCCTTCTCGGCTGGTTACCGCCCTGCGCAACCTGCTCAGAAGACCGGAATATTTTACAAACCTATGTACACTTCGCGGCGGGTCCTGAGGACCACGCTCCGACAGCTCTCACAGCGGAGAAGAAGAGTGCAGGAAAACTCGTAAGTCATCGCGAAGCTGGATGATATCTATGGCCTTAGATTCGTCTGCTCCCTATTGCCACCGCGTCTGAACTAACACTTGAGCAGCAACAAGGATCATAGATCCAAAAGGAATGTGTTGACTGCAGAAGAATCCTAGCGCTTCCGGCGGGCCATGTGCCGTATGATGCTGTATTGCAACCTGTTCCCCGGAACTCGCTACGGCTCGGATCAGATCGAGCTCGACGACAAGGGAGTCGTCGACAAGATCCGAAAGCAACGCAGAGCCGTACTCGACCAGTATCCCACTGAACAGTTTCAACAACTGTGTTCCGCCTCGAAATTCTTTCGCAATCTGTTTGATCGCTGCGTCGAAATGTTCTCTCTTTCGTTTTCGTCTAACTCTTCATCTTCGTTGCCCACACCTCAGCTTCAGAAGAAAGTCTCGTTGACCCCCCGCTCTCCACTTGCCCCTTAGACTCCGGTGCATTGCGATCCTGGCAGGCCCGCTCAGTCGGCACTCTTGAGGACGACATTAACCTCACCCTCTTCGACGATGGCGCGAGGTCCCTTCCGCCTTCGTTGGGTACCTCTCCTACTACAATTTGGGGGGACAGTTTTTGAAGCGTAGATATCCATCAGCATTGGACAAAGATTTCCGCCGCCATTTCGGTGGGCAACGTAAAAACTGGAATATCAAAGGCTGCATTGGTTGGTCGATAACGAACGGTCCATGATCCGATCCTGGACCCAGTGATATACTGTACAGTACATAATCTACCAACAGTCCACTCATAAGAGAAGAGACCCAACGACACAACATTAACCCACTCAGAGGAACCTGAACCGGTGGAGCAACGCGCGAGCCAACCTGCACTTAATCAGCGTCCACCTCAATCACGACTCCTTCCCGATGTCGGCAGGACGACTCGGACCCAGTGACGACTATCAGAGACGCTGTGGCGACCTGCACGAAAATAAAATATACAACATCAGCGTCCGCCCACGTCAATCACGCTCTGCTTCGGCGAGGAACATACCTCCGCATCTTGGAATTGCCCGTAGCCTGCGCTTTCGCAACCGACTGGAGACTGGCGAGGATCTGCCCGATTCCGCTGTTCGGCGAGATTTTGCCGAGGCCATTGTCGTCGTTGTTGTTATTGCTGGAATCCTGCTGCCGTCTCATGTGAGTATTCTGTGGGGTTCTATGTACGCCGATCCAGACACACCGTGGACTTGGACCCCTCCGACGTGCTCGTCGATGAGCTGCTGCTCGTGTTCTCCGAATTTTTGTTCTGACCGCCGTTGTTGTTGTCGTTCTGCCCCCTTCTGCGTCAATATTTTGCGGGAATCGCATGCGGATGGATACGCACCGTGGACTTCGAGCTTTCTGAAGTCATGGTGCTCGTGGTCCGGCTATTGTCGTTCATCCCGTTCCCGTTGTTATCGTTCTGCCCCTTCAACGTCAATATTTTGCGGAATCGCATGCGGATGGATACGCACCGTGGACTTCGAGCTTTCTGAAGTCATGGTGCTCGTGGTCCGGCTATTGTCGTTCATCCCGTTCCCGTTGTTATCGTTCTGCCCCCTTCAACGTCAATATTTTGCGGAATCGCATGTGGATGGATACGCACCGTGGACTTCGAGCTTTCCGAAGTCATGGTGCTCGTGCTCTTGGTCCGGCTATTGTCGTTCATCCCGTTCCCGTTGTTATTGTTCTGCCCTCTTCAACGTCAATATTTTGCGGAATCGCATGTGGATGGATACGCACCGTGGACTTCGAGCTTTCCGAAGTCATGGTGCTCGTGCTCTTGGTCCGGCTATTATCATTCATCCTGTTTCCGTTGTTCACGGTCGCCGTAGTTGTGCACTGCCCGCATGCGTTCAATTTACTCGACAAAACACGGAGGGAAACACATACGGCGCTCTCCGTCACAGTCACCGTCTTGGTGCTTTGCGAATTGTTATTTATGGTCTTTGTGACGACCTCTGTCTTCACTTGAACTTTTGTCTTCACTTGCACCTGGGTTTTCGTGACGGTGACCGTGCTCGAATCTTTATTATTCGAATTGTTTGAGGACGATTTGTTGGACTTGTTGGACGAGTTATCGTTTCCATTCCCTTGCTTGGATGACGAAGACTGGTTGGAGTTATAATTGCCTTGCTGGGACGAGTTGGAGTTGCCCTGCTTGGACGACTGGGACGACTGGTTTGAGTTATCATTCCCTTGGTCTTGCTTGGAAGAAGACTGGCTGGAGCTGTCTCCGCCGATAATGATGACGCTTCCGTCTCCGTTGTCGGACTGGAAGCGGATGAGCACGCAATCAACACCCCGCCCGTACGAGGGCACACACCTGATCGTTGTTGCGTGCCTGCGAGCAAAGACTGGGTTAGCAGAATGATCAGTTGATCGCAGGAGATAGCCCACGCACCTGCAACGACGTGTCCGCACGAGCGGGGGAGGGGGCGGCGGCAGCGGAACCCGCGAGGGAGACCAGGAGGGGAAGCACAACAGCGACTCTGAAGAGCATGGCGAGTGGGTAGATTGATCAAGGGGAGGGAGGGGGAGTGCGCTGCACGTAAGTAGGATGTCGGAATGAATATGTAGGACGAAGTTATGTAACCAGTCAACAACAAGTCCTGCTTGACCCAGAGAGAGAAAGAAAGAGCAAAGAACGAAGAATGGACCGACCGCGGGTCGATTGGTGAAGGTTGCAAACGGGGGGGAAGGACGGGAAAGGTCACCTATATGTGAGTCGGACACACGGCCACATACGGATCCCCGCACCAGATCGAGAGCGACCGAGACATTGCATTACCCCGCAATTACCGGCAAAGCGATCGTTGCGTTGCAACCAACCATTTCTGATCAGTGATTCCCATATAAAGCACAGCCAAGAGTTAGCCAAGAGCAGAGCTGTCACCGGATCAACTGGTAAAGTATTGGAGACGGGTCCACTGACCACTGATCACCGTGGAAGGAGAGACAAAATTTTACAAATCCGGGATCGTAACTAACTTCGCACTGCACGAAATTTCGTTAACCCGAGTGCGTCTGGACTGCATTATGCTTTGTGGAAGAAATTTCCAAGTACACACGAGGAGTAGAAGAAACGAGCACTCCATTGCCTGCATTTACTCCATCATGGGTTTCACGGCGGGCGCCTCGGCCATTCCTTTCCTCTCAACAGGATATTGTCTGGGTTACTCAGCCTTCACCGCTGCGATTCGTACTATTTGGAGAGATCTCGCACTTCGGATTTGGTTTCAATTTCTATAGTTTTCTCGGCGTAGCACGGCGAGTCTACCCATTCCCCGTCATTCCATTTCCACAATCCCCCTTCGTTATATGGTATCAGGATAATATATCAGAAATTTTACAGAAATGTACGTGGGAGAAAGGCCGGAGGAAAACGCGAAACTGCGGTGAATCCCGTTCCTCCACTCCGGATGTAGTCACTCTTTCAAGAGCCTTCTCTGTAGACTTGATGACGACAAACAAGAATAGGTTTATAAATGTCACCGAGGGACTTCCATTTGTCGGTGTGTCCCATATTATCATCCAGAACATCGAAATCGCGGAGCTCAACCCCGCGTACGTGTGGGACGGAGGCGCGCGCGCCTTTCTGGGGCAAGCAGGATTTGGATCGAACATGTTACGGTGTGCAAGCCACTTCTTCCAGAGACCTTGGGACTAACTGACCCAGGTTCCTTTGGTTTTAGCGGCTTGGAGAGATCAGCGACGGTGTTGAGGAATTGGCACAAAAACTACACGGATCGCCGCCGAAGAAAACAGAGCCGTAAACTCTCGCAGAAAAAGATTTTGAGGGATTGTGAATTGGGATCCGAAAACAACGGTAAAATACTCGACATGGCACCAGACCAGCGAAGGGGCCTTCTAAGGACTTTGTCACAGTACACCCACCAGTGCATATCTAAAGTGGAAATTGATACTTGGCAATCGCGCCGACGTACTGGTAAGCAAAAACGTACCGTACTTGAAACACTGTTTCAATCCCGTCTCCTGTAGTTCCTGACAGTGAAATTTGGACACTGTCGCGGGCGAGACTTCCAAGAGTAGGTTGCGCCTCAGGTATACATCTAGGATTTCAGATCTTTTGGGATCTTCTTGATGATTGAGGTTAGAACGACTGTCAATTGAAATAAGGCGCGGGTTTTCACTCGTCGCTCGGGACCTACCTCGGTCGAGCCGTCAAATTGGGTTCAGAGTCAGATCATCGTCACACAAAGGCCGACATGAAGACAAAGGAAAGACTCGAGGACTAAGTTAGGAGACCTAGAGGTCTGTAATCTAGTCCTTGATATTTGCTTCAATCAATTGTTCGCCACGACAAAAAGTGTTCAAAATATTGATAGTTAGATACCGGTGATATAGTCGGGGAGATCTCGACTCGAAATGCAAGACAAACTTGGCACCTTGACGTTGATGAAAACAAAGATACAGTCCGTAGATTGAAAAGCGGCGATATATATGATGATGAAGAAGGACGACTTGAAGATAAACAGTGACGTGAGGTCTTGAATTCATACCGAGATTCTCATTCGATGAAAACTAGTGGTGGCGAGTTGACGCGATGTCGAGAACAGTGAATTGAAGGTCAATTGATACACGGCCGCCAAAAGACATGGATCCGCAAGAGATGCCTGTCATTCAAGTTGCCATGTGCAGCGGGGGGAATTGTCTGGATCTGCGTTTTTGACTTGTGATCCCCGGGTAGAGTCGCGGGTACTTGGCAGACTTGGATTGGGCCTTTGCGGATCTTTGCTGAAGCTTAGATCGGACTGGAGTGAATTCCCAAAGAAACAGGACCCTCAGAGTCGTTTTACACATCCCATTTGCTTGGTGATATTCAACGAGTTTGGAGGCTTGCTGTTCGAGAGACGACAGCGGCCGACGTGATCGGACTGAAAGTGGCTGTTGATGGTCCGTGCGTGGGAACCTTGGAGTGGCAGTGAATCTGATCTTTCGTGACGTCTGTTTGGCCGCGATCCCGATTTCCGACCTCGGTTCCCCAGCGCACTGACCACCACAATGAACTCACAACCGCCGCCCACGACGAGCACCACCGCGAGCTCGCTGGGCAGCACAACCACGACCGACACGTCCTCCTCGAGCGCGATGCAGGACGCGGGCTCGACAGCACTTGGAGAAGCACAGAAGTCGATGCAGGCTGACGAAGACTCTGCGCCGATAACGAGTGCGACGACGACGGCGAACGCGGCGGGGATGCGCTCGGTTGGGTACAAGGGCAAGGCACTCCGTTCGTGGCTTCAGCTTCCTCCTGAAATTATACGGTGCGTCTGCGTCTACTTATTCACATTTTTTCCTCGATTTTCTTCGTGCTTTCGTGGTGATCTGGGATGTGGCGGCTTGGCCGGCGATCTGGGCGTCGTCAGGCATCTCTTTGTGTTGTGGGATGGCTTGGAGGATGTGCGTACAGACGCTACATCTGCGTTTCAAGCGAAACGCTTGCCGTTTTCGCAGTCCTCGTGCATCGCGGCTGTCCCTCGATGGTGCTTCTCATCCTGCATCGTGTATTTCTTCTGCTCAATCTTAGAGCCCTTGTTGCGCTTTTTTTGCGATTTCTTCGGGCGATCGACGCCACCTTGTACCTTTGAATGACTTCTTGTCATTCCACTTGTCATTATCTTGTTTTCATCTTATTTTTGCCCTTCGTCTTCATTGTATTCTATTCTCCGCGCCGACTTTGCATCGATCGCATTCCTTTCATTTCGCTTGTATCGACGCGTCTTGCCACTTGCTCGTGATATTCATTCATTATCACTTTCGCATTTGCATCTGTCCATTGATAACGCGTCTCTGGACTCTCTGCTCTCTATGGAGCCCTGTCCCCATTCGCCCTAGAATTTTCACCTTTACTTTTGAATGTGGGGACTAGACTTGCCTTCCACGCCACAATTGTGGCTCTGATTCAATCTCCTTTTGGATCGCGCGGCACGTCCTTCGCGGGATTGCCCATTTCCATGCATCGGATCCACGCCGATGTCTATCATTCTGCTTGCAATTCGCCGGCGTCCGCGAATATGTTTATTCTTATTGGCCGTCCTATTTCTTCCATTATTTTATTGTCCCCTGCCTTATTACGGACAAGGAACTAATACCTCAACAGACTAATAGCGACCTATCACCTCTGTATCATCGACGCTAACTCCCCGCTCCCCACCACTTGGGACGTCGATTCGCTCACCGCCGTCATCCGCGAGCAGGGGCGCGAGCACCCCGAGCGGCAACAAAGACATCGATACATCCCATGGCCGGAATACATGGTTTACGTCGCGGCGCGTGACACGCGCGAGATGGAGAACCTGATGTGTGTGTGCCCACAGTGGGGGTTGGCTGGTTAGTCCTCATCCCTCGCCCTCGAAATAACAATACTCAGTCTGTACGGGTAGTCGAGCACCACGACTTTTGGAATACCGCTGTCCAGCTCTTCGACCCGCACAACGGGTACGCCCACTTTGGGTGGGTTGCCGCGCCGGCGCCCGCCAATAGCAACAACTCTTCCTCCGCAGCCCCCGCGGCGGCGCGCGCCTCCCCCTATAGACACTTCCGCGCCCTCCTCACCTACTCGTGCCTCCCCTGCCGTGTCAACGCTCCAAAATCATCCACGGGCCTCGGCAATGCCCGGCGACAGGCCTCATGCCTCCGCATCGGGCACATTCTCCTCTGTCGCGAGCACGCGTCGGCCGCTGAGAGGACCAATATCCGACGGAATCTGCTTTCGGGCGGGTCACGGTGGTGCGGCGTGTGCCTCGTTGACGGGGAGCTCGCGCGTCGATCGCGGGCTGAGGCCGTGCGGATGGCTCGGGAGGACTTGGCACGAGCCGAAGGCGCGCTGGCCACCGCGCGCTTCCACGCGAGCGCCGTCGCAGCGCATGGCGGGCATGGCAGCCTAATACACGGTGGACTCGCCGTCGGCGCGGGCCTCGCTATCGGCTCCGGCTTGGGCCCTGGGATGGGCATGACCCCCGCCTCCGCCGCCGCGCTCGTCGACGCCGCGCGCGCCGCTTGCGAGGCTGCTCTCGCCCGTGTACACAAGGCCGAGGACGAGGCGTACGCGTACCTGCAGCCGTACGGACGGCACGGGCTCCCCTTCGACGCCGGGGTCGTGGAGAACGAGGACGAGGCGGTGTTTCCGGGCGTTGGGGCTACGTGTCGCAGCTGTCGCGCGGAGTGGTTGTGGCGGTATGCGCTTCTTGCGGCGCGGGTCGTGCACGATCCCTTGAGTGGGAGCAAGGGCGTGCCCATCTCGCCGTAGTCGCCTCTGTCTATCTCTCGCGGGCGGATAATACCACCGTCGACGACGCGGAGCGGGCAGCAGGGGAAGAGCTCCTCCGTACGCTCTGTGCGAGTTCGCTTGCGCCCGGGGTGTTCACGCAGGCGGACTGTGTTGCGAAGGGCGCTGTGAGTGCATTCATCGTGCTGGACGAGGGCAGCGTCAATAATGTGCTGGTCGTCGCCGGGGAGCGAGGGTGGCTACGCGTACAGACGCGGTGGGCAGAAATGATGGAGCGGGCGATGGCGGCGAAGCGGTGGGGCGCGGGCGAGGCTACCGCTACGACGACGACACGACAGGGACACGATTACAGCCAGGCGGTGCTCGTTACGCGCGACCAGCGCGACGGGCGGGAGAAGAGTCGCGGCGATCCGAGGCGAGAGCAGGAGGAGCGCCTCCGGGGTGCGAATCGCACTAGAAGGGGAAGAAGCCGGTCGCTCGAGAGCGTCGACCCCAACGACCGATATACGAACAACGACACTAACGCCGCCGCGTACGCGCGCGCCGGCTACACCACTACGCAGTCGCACGCCTCTCCCGCAGGGTATTACGACTATGACGAGGAAGAGCTCGGCAGCGAACTCACCGATGACGAGGACTATCTCGATGAGGACGATGACGAGTATGATTTGGATGAAGACGGGGAAGACGGGGTGGCGGTTGCGCTGGAGATGTCGGTGAAGGAGATGGCACTAGGGGATTGGGCGCGTGCGAAGATATTGGATGGGGCATGGTTGGCGCCGGCAGATGTATACTTTGGGAAGCAGGGCGGGTTAGGTGGATTTTTTGTGCTTTCCTTTCATCGAATCGTCCCTGATTCAGACTTTTTTATCTTGCAGAAAACCCCGAATTAGGCGTCCGCGCGGTCCATCCCGTCTCATGGTCCATTTCACCGCCCTCATCACCCCCACACCCCTCCACCGCGTCCTCCGCCCTCCCTACCGCCGCCGCAGCGCCGGCACCAGCAACCCCTGAAGTCCACCCTGGCCCTCCCACCCCTCCACCACCGACGTACGCACTTGCCGAAGCCGCGCACAACGCGCACGTCAAGAATATGCGCACCGTCCTCCTCCCCGTCTTCAAGAACGTCGTGCGCCGCCTCATTGTCGAGTGCGCGTTGGACGCCGCAGACGCGGACGCCGCTGTTGAGGCAGGGCTCAGCGCCAGTCGGAAACCGCTCGACCCCGCTATGCGCGCGGCGCGGATGAGTCTTGCAGACGTGGTGCAGCAGCTAAGAGAGGAGGAGGGGGTGTGGTTTGATGGAATGGATTGGAGTGCGAAGAGGCGGAACGCAAGAGCGGAGGATCAGGAGCGCGAGCGGGAGCAGGAGCGGGAGAAGGAGAGACATCGCGCGGAGGGGAGCGACGACTCGTATGCGGGTACGCCACGCACGAGCGATACGAGCCCCGTGCTCTCGACGTCGACGCTCGGGACGACGCCGAGCCCGCCCCCGCTTGGGGAGCGCGAGCACGAGGAGAGGCAGCGGAAGGAGAAGCACGCTGCCGCGCGGGTGGAGGAGAGGGAGATCAAGCCGACGATCCCGGTGTCGCCTGTGCTTAATCCTCCGCGCCTTCTCAGGCCGATTCCCTATATTCCTGAGACGATTGCGCACTTACCACCGTATAGCCTGGATGCGATCAAGGCGGTATGCATTCTCCTCCCCGTTTTTCTAGAACACGTCGCTAACGCGCACTGCAGGTCTGGCGCGAGGCTTGTGCGCCATTATATCACTGCCGCTGCACCGTCTGCGAGCGTGCGATGGCGGCGCAGCAGGCGGCGCAGGGCGGGAACGCGAGCAAGGCCACCACCAGCCCTGCCACTACGACGATATCCGTCCCGCCCGCTCCCACCCCCGCTGCGAAGGAGAATAAGGAGACGCCACGCGAGAAGGATAGCGACGGCAGTCCATGGGTGATGCATATCCCCGCCGAGGACGAGACCACTGCGGGCGCTGAGAGCGTCATCAAGCTCGTCGAGGACGACGGCATGTATGAGCGGAGCAGCAACGGCGGCAGGAAAGGCCTCGAGGAGCTGACCGCGCAGGAGCTGTATTGGCTGCAGGTCGAGGAGGACGAGGGGTCCTGGCGCGTGGGAGCGCGAGATGGAGCTGGTGGACGAGATGGCGAGCGGGAAGCTGAAGACGCCGTACAGTGTGGACGGGGCGTTCTTGATGGACGGGGAGGAATATGAGGACGATGATGATGATGAGGAGGAGCGCGGGGCATTCCCGCTGGCGGCGGTGCCCGCGGGGTGGACGCCAACGGGCACGGGGCGCAAGCGCTCAGTCGACGAGCTGGAGGGAGAGCCGCAACGCGAAGGGACGCCTCCCAAGCGCGCACGTACGGTGGAGCCGCCCAGCCCACGACTCTCGAAGCGGCGCTCGGACTCGGCGGAGCTGGACGATGTGGAAACCGCCAGTACGGGGTCGGCACCCAAGCGCGCGCGCCTCGACAGCGTCGACAGCCCGCCGGACTCGAGCACGCCTGCCACCACCACCAGCGAGGACTCGTACGATCCTGATCGACACACCTCGCTGCGTCACCCTGTCCTCAACAGCAAATAAGCTTGGTGTCGTACCAAAAAAAAGTCGTCCACGTCCGCAGACGCGTGGACGCACGTCTTCCTTTTCATTTCTAATTGCAGAGTTTTCTGTTCTTTGTCTTTTCCTCGTCGTGTATTTCATCCCCTCGCATGCCTGCCTGCTTTCCTTCTGCTGCCAAGAATGAATTACGATACGTGCAATACGTCCGTGTAGCAAATTGTATACATTGTTCTTTGGATACCTACAATATTTTATCGTGAATGCAATAAATGCTAGAGAACGACTTCAAATTATTTTCTGTGATGTCCAAATAAGGCAATTCCTGGCTTCCTTGCGACGATGTCGACGACTTTGTACGTTCGCAGCGGCCCAGTCGGGCCCTTCTTGTTTCCGACACAAATTCGTTATGCGCGATCCACAGGCTAGGCTCGGGTGCATTGGTGACAGCAATCTGTCTGGCAACGACTCTCAATGTCGCGGGCGCAAATTGGCCAATTCGACCTCATCGTCAATGTCCAAGGAGCCAAAACTCCCTCCGGACGTGGAGCGCGAGATATTTGAGCTCGCGGCAGCTAGGCATTCCTCGTCGATACCTATTCTCTTGTTGGTATGCCATCGTGTCCATTCAGTAACATTGGAGTCTCGTAGCTTCCATTTGTCGCGATCTGACTCGAATAGGCTCGAACCTCTGCTCTATAAAGTTCTGCGCCTCGACAAACCGGGGGCTCTGGACGCTGTCGAGCGCATGCTGCAAACCAATCCAGCAGGTGTCTTGAGGAACATCAGACACATCCTCTTCACGATATCGTCGACGAATACCCCGCCTTGGATCGGATTTCCCCGATTCTTCGCATCAACCCTTCCATGTTCGAGCTTGTGGTCAAGATATATTCGCCGATGCCTACTTTTGCCAGACGGGCCGGCATTCCCTCTGAAATGCGCCCACGACGACTCACGCTACAATTTAACCGGGACGACGGGCGGGACGTCTATTTAACGGACACTCTCTTCTCATGTGTCACCCATCCCACCGTCCTCCACGTCAGCCGACGGATCATTCAAAGAGAGAGGTGTTTCACCGAAGACATGGCCAAGGGTATCCTCCCCACCGTCCTCCCAGAGTGTCCTCGACTCCAGGCGGTTGTGGTCATTTAGCTTACATCCACCCGACGATTTCATTGCGCGCAAGCGCAGAGGCGAAGTTGAAGGTGCGTCTGTTGTCCATGGTGATGTATCTACTCGTATTTATTCCCTCATTGTAGCATCGCAGTATCTTCTTCATGACTTTATTGATTGAGTGCGATGGTCGAATATTGCTACCCTTTATCATGAGTATGCGGGGCCGCGGCGACTCTGCTATTCCAATATTCGATGCGTCTCTTTCCTCGCCATCGGCCAAGCTGCCTTTGGCGCAGTCTTCACTTTGACTCGTCCACTCGGCCTAACTACGAAACCACTGTGTTCGATTCGCCCATGAAATTGATTTCCTTACACGACCCGCGCCAACCTGGTGATTACACTGCACCGCGCCTCCGGTACCCAAGCCCGTTCTAGTCGTACTGCTAGCGCCCTTTTGGATACGTGGGGCCAGGACAAGGGACGGATTCTCTTTCAAGAACTATGCGCATATTGAGCTCCCGCGTTATGAAAGCCATCTGCGTGAACAGAGCGGATAATCCTCTCATTGATCATGTGGGACAACGTATGAACTTTCTCGTTTCACTGCCTGCTCAGTATGACCAGTTCTTGAAGCAGTATAGAAAACTAGCGACAAATCGGAGGAAAGTCCTAACTTTTCAGTCGTGAACTGATAGATATGCAACGGAACTTGCAGACAAAACCCAATCTTGAATCACAAGAAAGAGAATTCGAGCTCATTGCTCGGTAGGTTCAATGTATCCAGCGGGTAGAGTTTTCGACTTGAAGATGGTGGAGATGAAACGCGCAACACTGACGGGGAGCGTGGATTCGAAAGTAGGCCGCATACCAGGAGGCGGACGACGCTGCCATTCAAGTTACCCAGCCTCGGGAAATCTCTGGCTGAGGCACAGTGGTCGCGTCGAGGCTGATTTTGAGGGATTTGAGATAAAGACAGTGCTGGAAAGCACATTGAGTGCTTGGAGAGTGGAAGGAGGGGGAGATGCTGAACGTCGCAGACGAGTCTAAGCTCAGAGATCCATGGCCAAGACTGCCATATCAGAAAGCATGACATCGTCGAGGTCGAACCCCATAAGCACATTGATCGATATGACCCGGAGGTCGTGGAAGAACAACGGCCTGAGCGAATCTCCAGGGTGGCGAGGGTGGATAGTCGGCCCGGATGCACGAACGCTGCGACATTCAGGTCGCCGACTTGGAGCCACTGGAGCGAAGTGAAGGCGCGAACGAAGCTGAAACGCTCTTCAGTTGTAACGATGACGCAAAGAGATCAGAATATCTACGCGCGAATGTGGAGTAACGCGGACTAGCTCAAGAAACGAATCGGTGTAACGCACCGCAGCAGACCGCATTACTACCGCATTATGCTGTTGACCACCACGTCGTATGTTTCTTAGAGATCGTTCGGCATACACTGTATCAAAGATAAAATGGCGCTAGTAAATCTAGCATCAAGCGCAATTCCATTGAATGACGTGCATGTCCGGGTAAGAACAGCGAGTTCAGGAGACTCTGTGGACGAACAGACGGAATGCAAAAATCTCTGGAATTAGCAAGTTGCGGAGGGAGTACAGCCGCCAGTTGGTTTCTAGTGTGGGGCCAGTGTACCGCGACCAGTGAGGAAGGGAAAACGAAAAGTTACGTACAGTGATTGCGCAAATGCTAAGATCAGTTGAACCTAACCTTAGTTTACACTCTCTCCTTGACCACGACCTAGCACCCTGATCCATGGCCAACATTCAACCGAAGCTGCCTGCGGAACTCGAGCGTATCATCTTCGAAGTCGCCGCCCGCTCTCGATCCCTCACACCCAAGGTGATCTGAGTCTTGGTGGCGCAGCGTGTCCATGTCAAATATTTCATATTTGAAGATTGGCTATCAAGATAGTACTCGCTTCTCGCGATGGGGTTCGCAGGGCCTCTACCCGCTGCTATAATTCGTCGTTGGGTCTTTGACTCGCCGCCAATTCATGACGTCCCTCGCTTTACCATTGCGACTGCAGTGGCATTTATCGGATCATGCCTCAAGTTTGGGCAACGTGGCTTGATAACGGTTTCTTCCACACCTCCAGAGTTCTGAAATTGGTTCAAATGCGACGTTCAAAGTGTGTTCCGTCCAGTTCGTTTCCGGGCGAAAGTCGATTCACTGAATTGTTTCTGGATCTTTGGTCAACGTTGAATATCCTGCTGCGTTGGGTTCGCGATTCCTGCCTAACTGGCTCAAGACTTCACTCTCTTTTACTGAAAATCTATTCGCAGAGCGTGAATAGATTCTCTTGCTCTGCTTGGTTATTGTCGTAGCTGCCAATGTACGGACGGCTCTAGTCCCGCGTCCTATCGTCTGGCGTTGAAATCCTTATCAGCTGCGACCTCACGCTTCATTTTTTTGGGCCTCTTTCTTGCAGGTGAGGTTCGGCCTACTCGGAACCGATACTGAGTACGCAAATGTGCAAACCACGACCTGGATTTTTCAGATCTTCTCTCGCTGGGCGGACGGATATCCCGTTTTTCATCTCTGCCTGCTTCTACTCGGCCCGGAATCTTCTATGACGCTGGCTGTGGTGATTCTTCTGACTCGATGCTACTCATCTAATGAGTACTTGTACGTCTAGCGCGTTTGCATGTGGCTGCTATTCCTGGGAATATACTTAATGAGGGCAGTCCGCATATTTCTCCCACCTTTTCTGATCGTTGTGCGTCGTGCATTGCAGCATAATATCACTCATATGAACAAATCCAGACAGAAAACCGGTACAGCACTGCCCACGGCTTCAGCTCGTGCGCACTTGTATCTCTGAATTTCGTGCGCTGGAAGAGTGTAACCAGGTTACTAGGTTCTCCTACTCTTCGCGAATGAAACAAACCACCTCAAATCGTCTCTGCACCGCCTGCATTGCCCTTGTTCCCTGCCGATTTATCTCTGGCGTTGCATCTCGTCTCACTCGCCTGGATACCTTTGTCTCTGTAATGCATCTGGCTTTACGTCTCGCCGATCGGATCCTCTCGCTCAAAAATACCTCCGCCCCGCGGACCATCTGGCACTACAGCCCCTTGTCCCCACTGACTGAATTGAAATTGATACCGCCCGCCAAAATTGACATGATCCTTCCCATGGCACGTCCTTGACGCTCGTGCCGGAGGGTATTTGAGACCCCGCGGCGGCCGCATCAGGCAGAGTGCCGTACACGGGGAATGCTGGGAACAATGAGTACAAGGACACAACAAAGAGTACCACGTACACCTACGTACACCCACAGCCGCCTACAAAAGAGGTCCAGGAGGTCGCTCTGTTTCCATCTCTCCATCTCTCTTCGATGTTTACAAAAGCTTCACGTTTTCAGATTAACGGCGGATACTTTTACAATGTGCAGGGCGACTTCGTTCCGCCTCCCAGCCAGGTCAATGCGACGCCGGGGAGTGGAATTTGGCTTGGGTCAGGGCTCGGATCGCCAGAGGATCGAACCGGACGGAACGGAAAGAGACGGAAGCGCAGGCTGGCCTGCTCATGGTGCGTCTGCAGCTTGCTCGCAGTATATTGAGCTCAAATCATGCCTAGATAACTTACAGCTCGAATATCACCACCCGTCAGTCGTCGACATTCCTGATTCTCGACCAACGTCGGGCAGGCGCACACATCCATCCGATCTCCGCTCCTTGTTGGCTCCAACCTTACACTCTTCTGGGCCGGATTCACCTCTTCATGTGGGCCACTACTTCTCCCATTCACGGACTCCCGTCGGAACTACGAATCCTCCCCCGTGAACTCTATCCCGCCTCAGGGTCGACGGCTACAAACCAACAACAGTCGTACAATGACCAACGGCACCCGGAATCCCATCCAACGATCCACAACGGTTCGGTGTTCCCGTGGAACGGTCCTTCGGATGCACCCCCGACAAATATCAATGGCGGGACATTCATCAGTCAAATGTGAATAATATTCAACGACGCGGCGAGACGGGTGAGTTCCGCTGTTGTCGTGATTATATGGTGAAACCTCAATTCCAAGAAGGCCTTCATATTCTTCATCGCTCCATAGCCGGGGACGCATTTCACGACTCCGCAGACAGATTCCCCCAGCCACGCTGCCATCCGGAGACACGCACAAAGTTACTCGACATTTGTGGAGTGGGCTGCGGGGGTTCAACCACCGCGAAAGTGGACGTCTGACTCATCCGAGGAACATGAAGATAATAATGGCCCCAGCAGCGCAATGCTTTGGCTGCACGGCCCGAGGCTCCGGAAAGTCGGCGGTCGCACGGTCGTTTTGCCAGCACCTCCAGAATGAAGTACGTCTTGGCGGCAGCTTCTTCTTCAAGCGCGGCCACGCATCTCGTGGCAATGCCAACAAAATTGTTTCCTACCATCGCTTATCAGCTCGCCCGTCTTCCGCAATTTAGCCAGTGCATCTCACGGATTGTCGAGAAGGACCCCTCCATTGTCGATCGGTCGTTTTCCAACCAGCTTCACGAGCTGATTGTCGTGCCATGCCGCCAGAGTCGTCTTTCCTCCCAGGTCGTGATTGTTATTGACGGGCTGGACGAATGCGCTGGGAACGATGTTCAGCAGGAAATTTTGTCGTTAATTGGCAATGCAGTATCACGAGAACGTCTTCCCTCCTCTTCCTTATCGCCAGCCGACCGGAATCGCACATCGGTGAGACCCTCGCCGACCCACCACTCGATACAACACATCGGCCGCTGGACATCGAGCAGTCCTTCGAGGACGTGCGCATATATTTGAAGTTCGAATTTGACCGCATTCATCGACGGCATCGGACGATGGCCAAAGTCCTTTATCCCTGGCCTTCGTCCCAAATCGTTCAACACCTTGTCAAAAATCGTCGGGATACTTCATCTATGCGGCTACAGTCGTCAAGTTCATAGATGATAAGCAATTTCGCCCGTGCGAGCGTCTCAATATCATAATGGGCAGCCTGGAGGACAGTTATTCGAATTGCCATTTGCGCCTCTCGATCAGCTTTACCATCAAATCCTTTCCAGCGTTCCCATACGGTTCCGTGCTTCCCCTCCTCCAAATCCTCGTGGCAATCCATGCGCAATTTGCGTTGACCGTTTCCGACCTCGAGCCGCTCGGAACTCGACGAGGGTGATGCTGAATTAATTCTCCAAAGTCTGTATTCAGTCCTCCCGGCGGAAGACAAGCAAAGTTGTCAGGTTACTGTGCATCACGCCTCTCTGGACTTCCTTCAGGATTCGTCACGGGTCTGGCCCATTTCATATGAGTGGTTCCCTGTGTCCCTTAACTTTGAGTCTGCAGCTCCTCGGGCATTCTCTTCATTTAAAGATGGGGACCCGTCCTTTGAACCGGCTAGAGAAGCTTGTGTGATAAATTCGCAGCTCGAATCTTTTGGAAATTTAATCCAATCTCGTGCACAGGAGAATCTGGAGGACTCCCTTCCAATACATCATTTGTGCAGAACCATCTCCCGACCTTCTGCTCGGCATGCAGTCCCTAATCCGATTTCTTTGTTAGCTTTTAAAGACCACAGTGAGACTATCATTGGTCTCCGACGTTGACTCGAAGTATGTGTTTAGACACACCTCATCCGTGTGAACCTAACCCGATTTCAGAAATTTAACCCGGTGGACGAAGACCTGGTAAGCCTCTGGGAAGACTACTCTTTCATGTCACAGTGACGAGGCTTGGGATCCAGCTCCTCAAGAGGACGACGAAGAATGGAACACCCCTGTGACCACATTTTGCTGCAATTATTCTCCACAGCTGCTACAAATTCTCTATGTCCAAAGCTTGCCCGACATCTGCGAGCAGCTTTGTCTAGAGATTCGTTTCTTGTTAGACCTCTCATGGGACGACCTGAGAAAGCTATCTGTCCTCTGGTGAGAAATTTTCGGCGACGACTTGAGGACTACAAGAGTTGCGAACCTGTAATTTCGATAAAGCCTTTTCGGCAGGGCTGGACGCCTGTGTCGTTTTATCGCATCTGGCACACCGTGCTGTGCGTATCATCGGAGAGATCATCCATGATGAGGCGCAGTGTCGGAGTCCTGAGTGAGTTTCACGCGGTGCAGATTTCTTCCAACCTAACCTCGGGAGTTTAGGTGGATAGTCCGCGGATGGGGATTCTTTTTAAGATCCTGTCCTGCATCGCCCGATCTTCTACAGGGTCTAGCAGAAGTTGAGAATGGCCAGACGGATGAATTTCATCGCTGTGCGGAGCCCGAAGATCTCCACAATGTTGTCCAATGGCTCAAGGTGACTCTTTCCTCTTAATCGAGACGTATGATATTGACGCAACCATCCGCCCAATTCAGACTTGCAATCCGTCTCCGGATTTGATGGCACGTTACGAGTACGTTTTGGACAGATGTATCAAAGTAAAGAGTTGGAGGGGCATAGATTACAGTTTCGAGTACCTCGAAGGCCGGTGGGTGGAGTGGTGGGAGCGTGTAAAGAGCACATGAATGATTCACGGCCGCGCGACCGATAACCTACTGCTTGCTTCACTATGTTCTAAGCCCTGAAGTTCTCGACGAGGACAAATGGATTACATTTAGAGGCATGAACCATCAGTTTGTGGATGCCGATGGAAAACCAACCGTGAGAAATTATGCCACGAAGGATCAATGCGGGTTATGAGAATTTAGGGCGCCAATTATGTGATAACTAGTCGCTACCCATGAATAAATTCACGGGGCCATGCTGTTTGCTCTGTGTAGCATTGACCCGTTGGTTCCTGTCTAGGTTACAGTATTTCCCTTTCACCTGCAACCTGTTGCTTCTTCCCCACCTGTTCGCTGCTTGTTCCCCGCTTGCCCGGTGCCTGTTCCTCACCTGCCTGCTTGCCACTTGTTCGCCGCCTTCACATCCCTTGTTCCTTCGTCACTGTTACTTGTTCCCCCCTACAGTTCTTTTTTTTCTTCGGCCGCTGTACCGGAACCGCCATCTCGCCTCGGCATCAAATCCTATGCTGCCGCGACATGTTGCGTCATGTTTGCATGACCGTGAGCGTGTCTGGGCGTTTCCGTGATTGACACTTATGTTCACCATTCTATTATAAATTATAGAAATATGAACGTCAGGCACATGAATTTGCATGGAATAGGGATCGTGAGTGAGGCACCAGAACTCACAATAGCACCCATTATGAGCCAAAAGGTCATGCCCCCGAAGTGCCCGAACTCTGGTTGAATTCCAAAGCGGACCTGGGTATTCAGAGGTGTCAGTGATCATGATATTACATCACACGATGCGCTTGCCGTCCTTTGTGCGGTCGACGACGGCAATATCGATCATGCCCTCATTAGTCTCTTATAAACAGATGCTATAACATTATCAACTCGTACCTTGTTTGTTATAGTCTGTCTCTAACCTCGATCGAATGATCGGTGGCCTCGTTATCACAAATCACAAAAGGTGTCGATTGGAGCAATAAAAAATTTTGTGCCCAAAAGTTTGTGGGGAAATTTTTGAACTGAAAAAGTTGGTGAAGTTTGATACAAAAGTTGGTGAAATTGCAAGTCTGGTAATAAAGGTAGGGGAAAAACGCAAACTTCAAAAGTGAGTAAAAGTTGTGGGAAAGGTTGCAAAATTTACAATAAAAGTGGTGAAAAAAAGGTGGGGAATCATAAAAGTGCATTTGGAACGGCATATCGACACATTAGTGACGACAGTGACCGTTTTCGCGGTTTCGGGGATAGGTTTTCATACCTGGTTTTCGCTAAATGTCACCGCACAGTCTGGAATTGGCATGTCAGAATGCCGACCGACACAACACTCTTTCCCTCTGAACAGTAAAGGAATAGGGACAGTTGTTATCTTTTGGGTGCTTGGGTCAGCTTTGACTGTGGAGACTCGGATGGAGGATAGCCCAGCGACTGACCGCCGTGCCCACGAACGAGAAACTGATGACATCGGTTATGAAGGTCAATACGATGCACGTGACCCGATTGAAGGCGAAAGTGGAGCTGGGGGTCACGTCGGGGCGAACATCGCAGCTCTCTGATCAAGTCCTCTGCCCCGGGAGTGGATCGGGATGCTCATTGTTCAGTGGACGCTAAAGACAGCCTCTAGTGTGGAGCCTCGACAGAGGTAGATAGCTTCCCACGAGACCGATTGACGCAGTTCTGGAGTGCCTGTGTTTCCAGAATTCGGAGGTCAGCGGTGAGAGCTCCAGACTTCATGGATGAGAGGATCCTTCACACCAACTATGCAACGCCAGTGGGTACGCGGTAAATTGAAGCTGTAAAGGGAGCAGGTATAATGACGAGTTAGGAGACTCAAATTCATCAGTGGGAGGGGGAGCAGCAGGTGGATGTATGTAACCTTCCGTCTTTGAAGAGCGTTGGTATCAAGGCATGACTTGTTCTAAAAAATAAGTCGCACTGTGCAGTGGACTTCCGGTTGAAGCCGTCCATTCTAAGAAGATTTTTGAACCGCAAATCTTGACCACTTTCCATTTAGTCCGCCAAGTGAAAGAATTGCCCCACTTTCCAACTCATAAAAGCCCTAGTGCTGCACAGGAAAGGTGTCCTGGCAAGTGAACGGCGATAATTATAGTGGTTCAAGAATTTGAATGGTTTCTTCAAGATCCCCATGGCCAAAATCACACCTCCAAAACCCTTGGGTGGTAGGTTGATGAGCGGGACCAGCTTTCCTTATACGCACACATCAAAATAAAAATACTGTTCAAAATGTCCTGCATTTGGGTTTCCTATATTGAACCTGCTCTTGGAAAGGGACAAGGGCAAAAGCACCTAACAATTTTCCTTCTTTTCCACACCACCAGTTCGTTTTACATAGCTGAATGCCCTTGACGGTTCGAGGGCGTGTCAGAACTTGAATGGCCCCGATGGCGAGAGGGATGCTTCGAACTGACCGCAGGAATGAGGGACTCCAGCGCACGTGAGATTTCGTTCCTCTATTCCTTTGTTTTGCCTCATTCTTGCCAATGACTGAATTCGTGCACAAGATGTAAGTTATTGTTTGACACCCATGATCCGTTAATTGTGGTCTCTAAAAACACTTCCTACGTTCTGGTTCGCGTGAGCGACGCTGCAGAAACATAGCGCTTTTTCGGCATACTCGGAGATACAGCGAAAAATGTTCGTCAGTAGCTCCACCGAAATTACGACATTGACCCGAGGGCGACATTCGGCATGCACATACGTTTCCTGGGGGCGTAAACGTTGGAAAAAATAGGATAGCATATATTACAGTAAAAGGCTCATGGAGCCAAATGTACGGGCTCGGTTTACCGATAATCTCCCTACCTCTTCTTGCTGTCATCATCCTCTTTATAAGTGGTACGGCGCCTCACGCCGTCTCCGACTTTGAGAGGGTACTACTTTTAGGTTTAAAGCTTGAAGATCCATTCAATCATGCCAGTTAAATGTAACGTCGATGCTGCGAAAAGGAATCCAAAGCATTATACCAAATGGATGCAGTGCCGTCAGCGCTCACCGTCCATAGTCCTCCCACACCATGTGACAAGTTGTTTGACATTCATGTGGCCTCGAAAAACACTTCCCACGTTGTGGTTCGCGTGAGCGACACCACAGAAACATAGCGCCGCTTGGGCATAGAGTCTCGGAGATACAGCTAAAAATGTTCGCCAGAGCTCCACAGAAATTATGACATTGACCTGAGGCTGACATTCGGGATGCACATGCGTTTCCTGGGTGAGAGGTATATGTTGGAAAAAATAGGATAGCATGTATTACAGTAAGAGGCTCATGGAGCCAATGTGCGGACTCGGTTTACCGATAATTCCCCTACCCCTCTTCTTGTTGTCATCATCCTCTTTACAAGTGGTACAGCACTTTGCGCTGTCTCCGACTTTGAGAAGGTACTAGTTGAAGTCTACTGCTACTATTGAATACCGCTTGCTTAATCTTCCAAAAAATAAAAGCTCGGCCTTCCTGTCTACCTATCTACTTACCCCAAAAATTGTTGAACCCCCGATTGTAAGATTACAGCGCTTGGAGTTGGCACGCCCCCTTTTGGGACAGAGCCGAAGTACTGACTCGATAGTTAGTGCTAGCCGCATCTGACCTATAGCGTGAATGATGCATTGGATACGGAGGTGTTTCACTGCAGTTGATCAGAATGTAAGACAAGTCTTGCTCGCTGTTGTGTGCAGTATTCCCTTTCCCCCCTAAGCAGTGTTGTATCAGAGATGAATGTTGCACACATCAGGGCAACATAACGAGCCTATGATCTCGGGAAACGGTGGGGAATTGGTAGAAAATGAGCGGTGGCGAGTGTGTGGGGCGAGGTTGAGTTAAGAAATGATGGCTCACACGGTGCCGATCCCGATCAAAAGTTCACGTAAACTTTCAGCTGAAAACATCCCTTTGCCTTGAAATTTGGTATGGGTGGTCCCCAACAAGGGGGAACCAACTTTCAAAAATAGCACATCAGGTGGTTTATGGGGGGCTGGCAGTCAATTTCAGATTTTTTTTAGATTTTTCCGATTTTTTCTTGATAAGTTTCCCACGGTGGGGGGAGGGGGGGTCCAGGGCATTTTTTCACACAAATGCTCCAAATGGGGTGTACATTCCGAAAATAATATCTAAAAAATCCCGGAAAATATTAGATGTTGCCATCAAAATCGCTTTATCTCGAGAGCCGCCGCGCTGTTTGACCTGAAACCTTGAAATATCAATTTGCCGCCTACTTTTACACCCTAAATCAACCCCGTGTACGAAATTTTAACACCAATTCCCCCTTGGTCCTCAAACCCAGTGAGAATCCCAGCTACGTATATCGAGCTGAATTCGAGGTAAATCGAGGAATTTGACGGCTCCTCGATTTACCTCGACAATCCGGACATAGCTCTTTCTGGCTCGTTGGAAAAATGAGGGAAAAACAAGATATATCGAGCAAAAACGAGGTTTTATCGAGGCTATTGAGGTAGGTCGAGCAATCTATTAATTCCTACTGGGGGCTAGTATTGAGAATTGAAATAAATGCCATTTATTAAACGCTACAGTACACTGAATACCGCATATCTATGCTGCCCGCCCACGCCGTCCATCCATTCCCTACGTTACGATGCATTCGGAACCTGTCGCAAACCCCGGTGAACGGAAGCCACCTCGTGTCCTCCCACACCAGATGCTGATCAAACGGTGTCACAAATAATCGGGGCTGGAGAAGAAGGTCAGCGAAAGAACAGCAAAAAAGAAACCAAAACACGTCGTAAGAATGGGGGATACTTACTCGTGGGATTAAATACCACCACTATGCTTAACACTCTCGGGTTAGTGGCCGTGAAGAATGTGAAGCAAGGTGCACACACATGAGATTTGGCAATGAGGCGCTCTGTAGATGATAGATTTCAAGTACCGGATGAAGTACGCAGAATGAGAAGGATTCAATGCAAATTGTGGGACATACTCAGGAATCTGACATCGTTAGGGTGGCTTGTTATTGTTTCCCGGGCGCTACCGTTCCATTAGGCAAAAGCATGCTCACTGGCGAGGGAGAACTTACGTTATGGAGGATGCCGGCGGGTACTCTTGATGCTCTTTGAGACCCCTGGTCGACGTGAACACGCCTGAGGTCAGTGTCGTTGCAGGTACAACACTCTGCAGGAAGAGTCACTCGGCTATGGCTGCAAGAGACATGAAATCAAGGAAACCTTACGATCTTTCGAGCCACAGCGCCACAGGAGAAGGCGACCAAGTGGGAGAAGACTCATAGCATGTATGTTGAGGTAGAGTAGGCCAGAGGGCTAGGGGTGTCGCGGCGGGCGGTGGGCGGCAGGCGGCGGCGAAGCGAGGAAGACGAGGAGATGGTGGGGAGAAGGCAAAGAGTGGGGATCCCAAAATCGTATGACTTCTTTAATTTTATTCGGACTGTGCGCTCATGATGCAATTGCTTAATTTTCGAAGATTTTCGGAGGAATCCAGTCAAGGCTTGTGATTTTGGATGTTACTTCATTGACCAAAAAACCTCGCTCGTCCTTGATCGGCCTCGATTTAGCTCGATACCTCGATCTACCTCTATCTGGCTCGTTTTCCCTAGCGGGGATTTTCACTGGGCCTCAAAGGTCATACTCGGTCCCCTGAGGTTAAGTGTTCCGCAATTTTAATTCCCTTCATGATAGAGAGGGAAGTGTAAAAAGAACCTTCCTGACAATACGTGGAGCGCAGGAATGTGGTCGTGAGGGCTAAATACACATATTAAAAATGAGTTTCGCTGCAAGTGAAAAAAATACAAGCACGCCCCAAAATCCTTTCCGCAGAAACAGCCTCCAAGAGTGTTGGAAGTAGAGCCGAGACTAGATCGGACCGTACATACAATGATGTGATCAATTAATTCTTTGTCTTTGACCACATCGTCGCCACTGCGCACACTGCTCTAGGATTTAGTTTCCAACAGGTTAAGGCCCTTGCTCCACTTCTCATGACAACTCTATCCCTCCCCTTAGCATTGTTTGATGCTAGCCGATCAGCACCCGGTTCTCTCTCCACCTTTGTCTTTGTCTTTTCTGCACATTCCTTTAGCCTTCAAGGGACAAACCATTGGATATTTCAAACTTGAAGGACAGAGAACTATTGGACTTGGAAGCCTGATGCTTGGTCTTTGTTGTTAGCTGATGGTCTTTGGAATGCCGTCAATCCAACAAAGTTCCGAAGCTCCAAACGGTAAGCCGGCATACCTAACGTCGCAGACTCCTATAGCGGAATCAAGCGTTTCATGGCATCCTTGTTCTTACACTTCAGCCAAGCGGGAAGGATATTAGCGCTAACAATGCCTGGCATTAAACAAATGGACGCTCGTTGTGGGTGACCCCGGAGTTGTACTCTATGGTCACGTCTGATCCGTGTTATGCGGTGCTCCATCCTCATGCCCCAGTTCCACAGAATTTCCCACGCGGACCTCTGGGGGCCTGCCACCAGCCCCTTTAGGCTGCTGTCAGCCGCCGACCGTCGTCTCACCCAGCTATTGCCGTGCCACTCTCCCAGCACACACATGGGTTCAGGATAAAATCCTGAGCGTGGCTCTTCATCCATTTACGTTCATCTATTGTCACCCCCTCTCCAGGTCCAGTCTCCCCTCAGCGTGATAGTGCCTCCTCCCATGATCAGCCACGTGATCAATGGAGCTGGGAGCGTGCAGACCTCCAGGGCCCTGATTCTGGCTTGGTTAAAAAATCAAAACATAATGAAGTTTCTGTCCTTAGACTCTCCCAATCCTGGGGGTGAAGATGTTGAAGTTTCATCTAAGTTTCGTCATCCTCGCATCGCCTCCCACACTTTTCATCCGGATAATCGCGCACTCCCAATGCTGGCAAAGTGAATTCTATTTAGACAAAAATACCAAGAATCGGACAGATGTCTGTTTTTGTGTGCTCTCCCGGGGACATTTTTTGCTCAGTACTGTGTCTCTCATTATGTTCATGTAATGATAAGTTTTGCTACTCTGTATCATTCTCGTGACGCGGCTTGGGCCAGCGTGCCTGCATACTTCCTTGGCTTGAAGCACAAATCTGGCGACACAGACAGTGCTGACGGGGGGTACTGGAGCATGCTATGCAGGCTGCTCTGGACCTTCCCCCAACGAGCCGCAGGCTGGACACCACATGGATCCAAATGTCCACAGAGGCTCCGGGGTTTCCTCCACCACATCACTGTCAAACCTGCCCCATTCTCGGGACCATTTTTGCTCACATCATCAGTGAGACTCTAGCTGGTAACTTCTTCAAACGATCCTTTTTCACTCCAACTCCCCCTTCCCCTACCTTACTGCAGCCAGTGCTTCTAGCACTCCCACTGTTAGAAGAAGAAAATGTAAGAAGAAGAAAGAAAAAGGTCGCTAAAAACAAATATTCAGTCAGCATTCAATGGGATGTCACTTGTTGAGAAGGAGAGGTGGAGGAGGAGTTCAGTAAGGTGAAGAAGATTTTTTTGTTTTTTTGATTCAGGGGTGTGTCCTGGAAGTGAGCCGAGACTAGATCGGACCTGCAGATCGAATCGTACATAAAATGATGTGATCAATTAATTCTTTTGTTCCTTGACCGCGTCATCGCTTACTGCGCACGCTGCTCTAGGATTTAGTTTCCAACACAGTTATTCATGCGGTCGACCCAGCATTTCGCTGTTCTATCAATCGTCTCTTGTTCAGAATAATTCTCACCACGGGATTGTAGTTTTCCAGTTGGTTTTTAAGCTCTGGTTGACCTCAAACTATGGCTTATGTTATTTATCTAGGACCCTAGGACGGGGTTTATTTCCTCTTAGAACCATCCGATAGGGGTCTATCCTGAGATTCTGGAGATGCGGAGTCAGCCCGAACGCATCGCAAGCTTACCTGGTTCATCATCCCGAATCTGCACTCAGCGTTTACCAGCACTCTATGTGGATTAATTCTCTCTCCCAATCCTTCCATTCTCCTCGTCGCCCTTACTCACTGGCAGAAACTGCTATGACCTCAGGTTTCTCAGCAGTAGATTACGTGCCAAAATGGGATGAGTTGGACCGTCCTACTAGCTGCATATCCCTCCAACGTATACTAATCTGAAGATCTCTGAGAAGAGGAATTCATTTTGAAGCTAAAGACTGTGCAAAACTTCAAGCGTGACATTGGAAAGAGCTACAACATATAAAGGGAGACAACTACTCATCACGCCGGCGCTGAGCCTTTCCTTCTCTTCCTCGCAGTTATATCAGCGCCATCTTCCCGTGGCCTTCAAATACCTTCATGCACGCTGCTCTTTGCTTTCGTTGGTGCACTTCGGCTGCGCCTCCCGCGGCTTCAGTGGGAAGTCTCACCTGTCACCACACCATCGCCCTCACTGTTCCCCAAGTACGTTCACCGGTTCTGGATATCTTTCAGTCGGCTGAGGACCAATAGCTTATTGTAATGCGCGTGACTATAGGCGAGGCGTCGTTCGTTACTCTGCTCTGAGGCGAACCCCACAGTCGCTTTGTAATTGTGGGGGTAATGCCGAAGAGGTGTCGCTTTTACGATCTGTCGAGAGTCGTTATCCTCATCAGTTACCAAGATTTAAAGTGCTGTGTCTCTCCACCTCAGGCGCGGTTTGTTTTCAATCTCATTGTTGGGGGTCATTTATTCAAATTGTAAGTAATAATATTGGGAAAATTCTATCTTTCTTATCTTATCAGAGAACCTGGGGCCAGGTTCCCTATATACAGTTGATTAGGCCAGCCATTTCATCAGGGAATGTTCGAGGTATCGAGCCGGTGAGAAGATAGTGAGAGAGGAGGGGAAGAGATGAGGGACGGCGTCCTGCCATTTCTGATGCAGTTCAGCTGGAAATCACCTTAATTTGGGCGACAATGAAAACAAGGATAAGCACTTAATTTTGGACCCCTTATTCAAAGGAGCTGGTCTTTTGATAGGCCTTGCACAGGGATGTATCATTGTGAAGGAATAAGATAGAATAGAATTGCAAATATTTTTACTCAGTCACCGTCCTCGCAGCCGCCCTGGTGATGCGAAAGAGTATTCTAAGCGCCAGACGGGTGTTATACTGACGTGCGGTTGATAATGCACATCTCACGAAATGAGGAAGCCGACAACGCCGCGAAAGGTATGAGAGGAATCTGGCCCAACCAGTTCCCTCCGTCGTTCTCTCATTCTCCGGATTCCTCGGCCAGAGAAAAAAGAATCGGTGAAAGAACAAGAATGCCGTGCACGGGCCCGGCGTAGCGCGCAGAAAAGCGAGCACACCACCGGACAATCCCGAACCCTCCACACCGCAGGAAAGCCCAATAGCAGAACGAAGAAAAAAAAATCGACAAGGAAATCGTGGCAACCACCACCGAAATAACGCAAGACTCCGGAAGAAGGGGAGCGTACGGGCACAGAACAAAAGTACCGCCAGCGACACATTGTACCATGATATGGAGACGGAGCGAGAAATAAAAGAAGGGGAACGAGAAATAGTGTTTACGAAAATGGAAATTTCTCAAGTCCCATGAAAGAGAAGCGAGCGGCTGGAAAGAATAGATTCTGGCGCGTCTGATGCCCAGCGCGCACACCAGACGAGGGAGAGATGAGAAAGAAAAAACGCTAGGCCGAGAATATGAGCGCGGCCCAAGGATCAGCACAAATCTCTCGCTTGGTGGACGAGTATCTCGACTCGCTCACCACCATACGAGAGACTAGCAGATAATGGGAAGCATCTGCGAGCGGATGCCATGGCGCTCAGCACACGAACGAAGGCAGCTCTGCGCCACCGCTGTCCACCGAAAGAAGGATGCGGCGGGAATCCACTCTCCCCACCATACGAGAGCCTCATCTGGGCCCATCCTCACGCCACAACGCCAGCGCCTGCATTGACTGCAACCGGATCCGTCACACGAGCGCAGGGGTACGCAGGCCCTCCCTCCTACATCACCGACCGCACCAGATGAGTGGGAGTGCAGGCGCAGGCGCGGCTCCTCATCCGCTCCTCCTCCCCACGTTCTTCCCAGCCGACAGGCGACGCCGCCCGCACTCGCACCTACACACCCATTTGGACGTCGTCCTCGGCATGCATAACCCCTAACCCGGCAACGGAATGGAGTCAGTAAATCTAGGTGCGGGAAGGGGAAGGGAGAGAAACAGAGGATTAAAGTGAGGAGAAGCATTCGTGTCTCCTACGCAGGGGACTGTAAAGACGCAAGAGAAAAAGAAGAAAGGAGAAGCACTGGCCGCATACGAACTACCACTAATGCACACCACTCAATCATCATCCTCGAGACTCCTTCTCCTTTCCTTCCGTCCCACTGCGTCCCATACTTTTGAGCATACTTGCCCCTGTCCGAGAGTGTGCCATGGCGGCTACCGCAATCGAAGTGATATGCTACTCATCGAGAGTGCCATCGTGGAGGAAGGTAACGGGACACCCAGTGCAGAGAGCGGATGCAATGAAGCAGATCGGTACGAGTCTTGATCAGCGAAAAGATAAGAAATGCAAGGGACGGGATACGCGATATAACGGTCATTGACGCCTTCCCGGTCCTCCAAATCGCCTCGTCCATCTGTCAGCCAAAAACAAGAACTCGACAGAGGAAACCCAAGGACGTGATGAATCGTCCTGCCATAGCACTCCTTAGACGTCCTGCACCATGGATTTGAGTATCCTCGTTGGAATTCACGTCTGGCACACACAGCTCACAGCAAGGTATGAGCGAGTTGGTGCAGATCAATACGGATTCAAAGCTACTCCGTGCCGAGTGTCGCTTTCGAGTGGGTTCCGAGGGCATTTGAAGTGGATATCGCTGAGAGAGGAAGACCCGCAACCAGAGAAACAAAAGGAAAATAGTCGGGAGCGGCGCGGCTGTGGTGGCGAGCGCCAAGGCCAAATTAGGAAACGCTCGCATCAACGCGACACGTGGACTTTCTGCCCTTCTCCTCCACTTTCTTTCACGCATTTCTGGTTTGCCCCTGGTCTTCGGCGTCAATCGCTGACGGCTCAGCTTCCATCGGTCTCGAGGGAATGCGGCATTTCTGAGACTCCGGTTCTTCCTCCCTCATGTGCCTCTTGCTCTTCTTTTTGACCCCTTCCTCACCGGTTACTCTCGTTGTTCGTAGTGCTACCTACCGTGCTTGCTCTGGATCTTCTCAGATTTCAATGATTTTAGATTCTGGCTGCCGGACCTGCTTCAAATTTTCTTGGCTCGCTTTTGCGTAACGCCGTTCTTATTCTGCATCTTGCGGGCTCAAGAAGTCAGTCCTATATTGCATTCAAATCTGCTGTAAAACAATGAACTTTTGTCCGCACCTTTGTAACACCCCTATCCTCTCTTTCTGCTCCAACTTGCACAATGTCGGCTCGTTCTCCCAGAAACCAGACTTTTGTAGGGTCACATACTCTGGGCCTTATCGGTATAGCCATAACGTCCCTATACCCAGATGGAATGCGCAGCTGCCCCGCTCTCCAAGGCAGTCCGAGTTTACCCAGTTGTGTTCGGACTTTACATATTCAACATGCTTTGCCTTGTTATTCGTTATCGGATAGAAATATTCTGCTAGGCAAATCCCTTTTCAGAAACTTCAAAATTATCTGAGGTCCTTCCTGGCTGCGGATCTTCGATGATTCCCCGGCTCGTTTTGCATTCTTTCTCGAGTCCTCGGTCTGGTCTAATCTCGACGAATCTTTGGCGCTGCGTGCTTTCCGTGCCTAGCTTGCTCTGTATCCGCTAAAGTAGTTCTCCTGACTTGGGGCACTCTGCACGCACTGGGACGAGAATCTAGATCCAGTCACCAGGTTCTCGTCGGGACTTCATGAAGCCTGAAATAACCCCTGGATTTCCCTCCGCGAAGCACATGCTGTTTATCCCGACGTTTTCACCCGCTCAACAGTCAAGGAATTTCCACCAGCTTTTTCAACATACGAGTTCAATTTCCCGTCCGCGGACGAGCCATTGTCTTCTGAAATTGCACTTCAAGTCTCTTTTGCTCTCAAGCCGAACTTGGCTGGACCTCGATTTTCACCCTTCAAATTCGCTTTCATTCTCCATTTCTGTACCGCCGGATGCAACGTTCTCGTCTTTCTCTGGCCCATGGTTATGAATCTGTTTTGACTCGGTTAGTCTACCCAGCCATACTCTCTGCCCTTGTCCGACTTTCAGCTTGTTCCGGATCACGCCATTCACTTCCCCGAGGAACGCCGGTCTTGTCATCACCGATAATCATCATTATCGAACCTGTTCTATGTCTTGTGGTGGTGACTTGCACGAAATAACAACTTCTCCTTGCGAGTCTTCACCACGTTTTAAAGGCGCGATCTCTCCTGATTATGTGTGTTGCTGCTCACAAAAATTATTTCAACATCTCTGTTTCAGCCTGTATCCGACGTTCAACCTCTGCCGCGATGTGTCCTCCAAATCTTTTTGCATTCCTCTATTATATCTGCCCGGTTTCCTTTTCCCGGACGTAACCTCCGTGACTTCGTGACTTTCAGGGCTTAACGTGCGGTTCTCTTTTCTTCGGGCAGTTTTTGGTCATTCTCTTTTCAACCGTCGAGTGGGCATACAGTCAAGTTCCTCCTATGGAATCAGCTCATATGGAATACACAGCCAAATTCCATGGTATGGAATGGCCCTTGGGCTTCTCCCAAATGGCCTTTCACCACTGTAGGACACATCTCATATGGAATATCTGCAGTATGGAATGGGGTTGGCCAGCATTTTGGCTGGTGTCCCAACTTTATTCCATATGAGGAATACAACTGTATGTTCAACATTCTCAGGCGAGTCGTCCTTCGCGTCTTCTCGGCCTTTGACCTAAACATTCCGGTTGAAAAGCAATGATGCCTTTCGCTTCACCAAATCAAGCTCTAAATTGAGTCAGCAATGTTTTCGCGCAACGCGATTTTGGGTTTCAACTCCCCGTACGCATTTCTGGTTTGCGCGCGGCCATCGTGCTTATCAATAGCGTGCTCTCTCTTTCGCGCAGTAGCTTTACCCTTTGATAGTGATTTTCTCTGTTGTCCTCCAGGACTGCGGCAATTCCGATTCGCGGCGTCTTCAATTGGGTCGTGGCGTCAGTTTCCCAGCCTATTCAGTTCAACAATTCTACTCAGAGTCCCGGACCCCGAGGAAATTCCCTCTCGGATATCATGTGAATGACCCAGCCTTCATATACAGTCGGATCTCTTGCATCTCACCCATTCCCCTCGATGCCGGCTGGCTACGAAGATAAATCTCAAGGCTCGCCACAAGTGCGTTTCTATCTCATTCTTTCGGGCGCATATTCGATTATCCGTTTATCTGGGCTCGTGCTGCTCGCCAATGTCCGTCGCCGTTGCCTGAATATTAATGCGCTTTGAATGCTGATCATTTCGAGCAATCCTTTCCCGGACGCCAGCATACACTGCTTCACTTGGATTCATTTGTCATCTTGTCATCCACAGCTTCTGCCTTTCTCCTCCGTCTCCAGCGACATATCATCTCTAGAGTTCGGCTTTATGCTTAAATCCGTTCTTGTCGCAATTTGAATTCAATGTTCAGCCTTCAAGTTCTTTGCCCAGGCATCGTTGTGCTCTTTCCTGCATTTCTTTGGCCCCAAAAATAATTATCGCCCGTCTATGTTCCCGGCACGTCTACGTTTTTTCTTCTGTGCTACCTTTGTTCGGCGCCATGAGTCCGTTGCGGTCCCTCAAATTCTCTGATATAAGGACCTTTGTTCTCACCCTAGCATGCTCTTACTCCATCTCTCAAGCGAGCAGATACCCGTTTGCTTCCCGACCATGAAACCATACCACAATGGTGCTAGATTCGTCCTACCTCTTCGAGAGTTGTTACTCGTAGGACAACTCATTTCTAGTTGCAAGTTGCACCGTGCAACTTGATTTTTATCCGTGACACTTGTTACTGCGCTGGTCCTTCCTGCATTGTGGACACTTTTCCTGACTTCTCAGAAAGCGAGTTTCTGGGGGTTTATATGCTGTAAATTCATCTGGACTGTCAACTGGGTTCAACGACAGCCGCTCTGCCAACGTGCGACGCACATCTGGTTGGGATGTGTCTTGAAAGTTCTCTCCGATTTCGCTGTGTGCCTCTTCTAGAATTTGTTTATGTCACTTGGATCTTCTACTCCAGCAGTCCGACCTCGAGGTTCTCCGCTGAGTGAAGTGCGGATGTCTCCTCTCAATATTTGCGAGAATTCCTACCAATGGTGGTTCTCTCTCTCTTTACTGGCTATAAGTCCTAGGCGCTTATCCGTTCACTCGACGGTCTGCTCTTCAACTCCGAACTCCTTGAGCACTCATCTATTCCCTATATTCTCCGATCATTCGTTCAACGAATGGTGATGGTTCCCACCGTCCAAGGTGAACTTCAATTCTTTCGACGAATCAATATCCCCCCTAGGCCCTATGGCAATGGAATGTGGCACCACATTCTGGGATTAGATAGCTAGTTGCAATACACGCGCCAAGTTCATGTTGCGGTGTACACGGGTGGTAGCTGAGCAGGACCGGATCCCGCGGCAGCCGGAGTGAGATCGCGCACCCCGCTATCGACGTGCTGTATGGGTGCCGCGTGCGCGTTGCGGCTGTTAATGCCCGCCTCATACGAGCTCACGACCTGTTGTTGCCGCCGTTTCAGATCCGCGATGAAGCGGGCTTGTTCTGTGTTGTCCGTCGTGGATGACGGCCCACTCATCGACTCGGAGGGTTCGTAGGAGGATTGGGCAGGGGTGTACGTATTTTGGATTGTTCCTGACCCAACTGAGTTGGGATTGGGACGCCGTTTACTGGAAGTAGCCGCGAAGAGTGGTCCTACCTCCGACATGGGAGCGGGACTTGGCGCAGGCAGCCGAGTGATAGAAGTCGCTGAGAAAGCTGCCGTCAGTTTCGGCTGATATTGTGAAGGGCATGAATGTTTCGCAGGACGTACCAGACAGCGAGCTCTTATGTTTTCTTTTTCGGCGAAGATATACCAGGAGAAGACCGGCTGCAATAGTGAGGACTACCACACCGGCAGTGACTCCTCTATAAGGGCAGCATGCGACGTCTTCTTGGAGGACGATGGAGAAGCAGAGTCCGCGTGCGTGACATTGAAATAATCGAATCAGACGGGCCCTTCACCAGCTTCGTCAACCTTATTCACCGCCACCATTGTCACAACAAGGGTGCTGAAAAGTGTTTAATGAAGGAACAGAAACGGCACACGGAAAAATCTCACTGAGATCCAGTCCCCACGTCATCAGATTGCCAGAAGAGCTGCTGGAAGCTGTTCAGTCCCGACGATGGCAAAGTCACAGTAGTTGTTGGGCCACCATCGATCTCATACGAGGTTTCACCCCCAGCAGAACTCGAATCAAAGGTTCCATAAACGCCAATGGTCGTGCCTGAGAATAAAAAATTCAATTTTAGAAAAAAAAGCAGAAACGGCAGGAATACGCACCAGTGAATGGTACTGAAAAGTGGTTCCCAACCTTTATCGAGCTGCTTACAGTGCCATTGTATTCGTCAGGTGTACCACCCATATTCCATGTTCCCGTGTAAGAGATCTTCGGGTCTCTGTCGTCGATGATGGACATGGTCATGGTAGACGAAAAAGAGAGGTGTGCAGCGCAGACGCGACTCACACAGTCGCCGAGTCGATCATAGAGTTCATAAAATCCACAGCCCCCTTGATGAGTTTTACGTTCTTTTGCTCCATTCCCATCATGACAAATTACAGTGGGCCGCGAGGTCTCAAGATCACCGGGTCCGCATTCTGGGTCTGCACAGCGGTCTGCGAAACCCGGGACTTGACACAACCATTGCCTTAGTAAAGGAGGCCGCTGTTGGATTAGCCTTAAGGGACAATACTCCGAGTCGATTTGCAAGTGGCTTTATGGCGTTCACCAAGCGGAGCCAATGACTAAGTCTTACCCGTGGTAGGGGAGTACAACTTGAAGTAACAAGATTGTCGCTAGTCCCATTTGAATGCATTATCGTAATACCTTGGGTGCCGGTCGGCTCAGAACGAGAATAAGCGCCATGGAGAAGAGGTTGTTTGGCGAGGTGACCATGAACGTCGGATAAGAGACTCGTATCAATGACACCTGGCTGTGCACTCACACATCAGCAAACGAGTGATCCGAACGTCGTCGGCCTTTCAGAGGCCGGTTCCGTGTTCCTCGGGGCTTATGTATACGCGGCAGAGCCCATAAACCGGTTGCAGCTTAAATCACTTCTGGAGCCATCGGGAAATTCAGTCTTTGTCCATTCCAACGGTTCGATCGTGCGCTGCAGCTGCCCGGTTTTCTTGAAAGCCCCCGAGCCTCGAGTCCGATGACTCGAGGAATTTCGACAGCGCCTTCAGCACTTTTTCGGATTAAGATAATGCACAGTATTATGAATTCATTTGGCCCCATTTTCTCTCGGTCAACACATCAACCAGTTTCAATTCCCAGACGATCGGGAGCAACGATGCTACACAGTATCCTATCCGCTCAACAAGTCTAGCCCACTACTTTGGATACTTTCAGACGCTGGATGTACCTAGATTCAGCCTTGTTTACAACCCGTGTCACCTGTGCGACCTCACCTAGGAAGCCGAGGACGTGGAAAGGTTTATCTCTTTCTTGGTATAGCCGACACCACCCTTGCCGAGTCGGTCTGTCCTTCGATCCGAGAGCATACGATCCGTTGGGATCGAATGGGCGGTGGAGGCCGCGTCGAGGTCTGTTGGAACTGATGTGAGCGGAAAACAAGGGAAAGCCCTAAAGATGGTGGATCTCGGGTAAAATGTTTGCCAGATGTTCCCATCCTGCCGCACTTATGTATTTGAACCAATTCATGGTATGCGTAGGCGCATCCTGTTCATGAAGCAAGCCCTCTCTTCCGTTGCCTTCGTTCTGCAATGAACCTACAGCAATTAATTCTCGCACAGCAACGACTTCCGTCGCTCTCGGGTATTGATTTTCACGGATCAAGTTCGTACTCGTGAATGACGCGCTTGGTACGGACCCCGATCGAGTTCCAGTAGAAGGATCAGAGATGTCCTGTGAAGCTTTGTCCTCTCGGAGTGAAGCACACAGTTAAACAGAAGCTCAGATGAAAGGAACACAGAGAACAGAGGTAAGTGCTCATGTTCGGAAGTATTCTCCTGGACTACACATGTACAAGGGCCCCTCATACATTTGAACAAGTATGGATACTTTGCCGTACTCCGTAAGCGGAGAGACGGGAACCACACATCAACTATCGCGCAGACGGCGGGGCAGTACTTGTCTCCGACACGGAAACCTCCGTAGACTCGCTCCTAGACATCAATCTTCTCGTTGGATTCATCTTTTCTTAATAACTAATAAAAATAGTAATCAGATTGCAACTTCTGGGTAGTGAGGTATCGATCTTCTATCCGTCTGGACCGCGGTTAGTACCCTGTCGCGCTCATCTGCACCATTCTCTGTGAACCGTGCTTAATGCGAACAACTTGTAGCCAATGTCCTTATCCAAGTAGATCAAAACAAATCAGGAGGCGGCCCACTGAATAGCCCAAGAATAAGGCGAATTTTAATCTGAAGCCGGCAGAGACGGATTCATTCGGGGAACCTGGGTTTCAGAAACCCGTGCAAGCGTGGAACACATCTCGACGTGTTACCCCGCTCCCTGAGGACCGCAATTAATTCGGACCTATGAACATTCAACATGTCGATGGATCTCTACTGGTACCGAGGACAAATCTCCGGCACTGCCTCCCGGATAGCAAGTCCCCGACTCCTTAAATACTCTGGAATGTTTTGATAGTTTTTCTGTCATAGTATTTAAGCTGGAGTGAACTCATTACAATATCATTCACCTCTACCCACCTGCCGAAACATTCCAGGCATCTATTTTATCCCCTCCGTCATGACTGCCCTCACGTACAACCAGTAAGCTCAAATTTGTTGAACTCGAAATCTTCCTGCCCATCACCACTTCACAGAGTCTTGGATCGTTACTTCTACTTGACTGGTGTCGGTGAGTTGGGATCTTGTGATCCTGATGCGTTTCTGAGCCCTAAACAGTGCTGCTCATTTATGATCATCTCTTGACCTTGGAATCAGAAGTGGGGTACATTTGGACAATGAATCATACAAGGGCGTTGGCCTGGTACCTATCTGTCCGCTACTTCGCCCTCTTTGCCAACGTGACCATCTTTGCTGTGTCTTTTGTGGATTTTCCCGTGAAGGTATGTGCCAATAGTTATGTACTTGAAAATGGTCCAGAGCCTTGTCAGATGTGCGAGCATATATGCCTCTGAGATTTATGCCACAGTTGAACCGACTATTAGCAGGTGTATCACACTGAACACTGTACAAGATGTCCTGGTGGCGTTACAAGAGTTAATGATCGGCAGTAGGAATTATTCCTCTCCTCTCTGTCTTCATTCCTCTCATTTCAAAGCAGCGACTCTCATTCTCAGGGTGCTGGTGATGTATTCATTTGACAAGCGGGTGATGGCTTCTCTCGCAAGTGCTGCGATCATCGTGATCTGTCTGTTTATTGTGCGAGCAGCTTTCCGTTTTATGTTCCTTTCATTCACCTGACCTTGGCCTTCAGCGGACGGCCGTGGGTTCCGAACCTCCTCATGTGTATAGGACGAATCTTTCTGGCTGCTACTCAGTTTCATCAAATGCTCGGTACGTGCTATGTGGTGAATGAGAGACTTGCTGAAAGATCCGCAGGAAGTTTTGTCCGTGTCGAGTCGTGTGATTATTTTGTTTATTGACAGATGTTCCTCAGGGATCGCAGGGGCATGGGAAGGAGTGTACGTTACATACATCTTCACCTCCACTCGCCCTGAAAGTCTCGCAGACTTGCCATGGATCTTCTCTGTCTTGGACTTACCTTATACAGAGGCTATGCCCGTAGTCATGATTCGGCAGCACTGCCCAGGGGGTCTCTATGGCGCCTTCTAGTTCATGATGGTGGGTGTGCTGAAAGCCTATTTCAGGGTTATTTGAACTTACCAGCATTAGGTGTGATATATTATACGTTGAGTTCCAGCCCTGTCCGTGGCATTTCCTTAATCCTCAACGTCCTTCGTCTAGCATCGTTTGTGCTGTAAATGGGGCCAACATCCTTATGTACTATGTATGTTCGAGACCCGTAGTGAAATCTCCTGCTGATCCCGAAACATAGTTTGGCAACGTCTGTATACTCGCAACACCTTCCCAGAGTCTGATTTTTTCGTTGCAGATCAGCGATGGACTGGCTGTGTTCACACTAGCGTATATACAGATCCCATTATATCTGGTGATAGCTGATAATACCTTGTCTAGTGTCTCTGTGACCGCTGTTTGCCGACTGATGCTCAACCTGCAGAAGGCCGGACGCAAAACGATCAATGTGGGCCCCACAGTGTCAGGCAGCATTCAATTCCGCCGCACGTCAAGTTTACAGCACGAATCTGGGCTCTCAGGCTCTTATGTAGCACCATGATCCTGGGAGGGTTGCGTTTTGGTTCGTCTCCACCGCGCAGCGGGAACAGGCATTCATATTGATTGCTCAGTAGTCTAGCGGTCGCTGGTTTATTCATCGCTTGTCCCCGTCAATATTTTGAGTACCTCCGCATAAAGGTGCTCCTTTAAGTGCGGTCAAGTCCTTGTACCCTAACCTCCAGTCCATGAGCTACACCTCGCTTGATTTCAGTTCCATCGTCAGTCATCAGCCGAAAAAATCTAGAAATCTTGCTACAAGATGCAATGGATGATCCCCTGTCAATGATGGTTCAGAATGTATGCCCAAGTCTCCCGAAAGCGAATGAGGGATCCAGTTTCTGGCATGATCTGCTGCCTGCCCGAGCGCGGTGGTGACTTTGAGGAATGACGTGTTCAAATGTTCGATGATTTCTTCCCTGACAGGATTATATTGTGACTTGGCCTTGAGGCCATTGCTTCGCATGGCAGATACGATTCCACTCCCTCTGGATCCTTGATAATCCGATAATCGTTAGCACTCCGATAATTTGAAGTGAAAAGACGTAAGAAGAAATCAAGTTCAATGGGCAACAGAAAGGGGGTACATTCAATGAGTATATACAACTGAATCGTGAAAGAATGGGATATGGAAAGTCCGGCGTCAGGTCCGGTATCGATTGGCCGGTACATCCGACCGTGATTGTGATCTCGATTACAGCATGACTCTCTCTGGACGCTCTCCGCAAGCTCTCCACATGCCTCTATGTAGAACGAAAGCATACATCCTGTGAGTCAGTCCAAATATTTTCCTCGAATTTACACGATGACTTTGTGGCATACTGAAATTTTCTTTCGGGGGTATCCTAAAATGGCAAAAACGGCTTAGTGGGCCACCCCTGTAAATCGTTTGTTCGGCCTTGTCATGAGACTCCCAATGTGTCCAAATTATTAAAGACATATAATTGCACCATTGTAAACACTGAAATGATACATCTGAGGTATGCAAGGACCATGGCTACTTCCCTTTTGAGCAAGGGGGGTGGGTGAAATTGTGATGTCGGCCAAAAGGCACGTCGTGTAAAGCACAGGCGGAATTGATACACCAAATTATGGTCAATATGACTCCATTGGATATGTTTGGATCCCCTTATACATGGACGTTGTTCCCCACATGCCAATAACTCTCTCAAAAAATCCATCTGTACGGCCAGCTGAATTTCGGGCATCTGAGGTAGTAGTGGGCCGTTCCCGGGTAGTCGTGCACCTAAAATTCTAGGACTCTGGTACGATAAATTATTGGGTATTTCAAATCCTAAAACAAAATTCCAGGGCTGCGAGACGCACAGCTCGTTCTCTACAGAGGTGGCGGGAGTTTTGAGGGACCTTACTGGACAAAGCATCTATTTGTGCAATGCAATCACCCGTTTGAGGGAGATCTTGCACTAAATTACAAGAAATCGCAAGAATCGCCGCATTTTCAGCACTCTTGAAAAATCTTGCAAGATCTCCCAAGATATCACAAGATTCCAAATATGTTGCTCTGTGATGCAGTTTTGGTTGACCAAGATCTTTCACGATGATGGTTGAGATCTTGCAAGATCTTTCTCATGTTGACTGGCATCAAACTAACGGTGACTTAGAGCAATTATCTGACCTCTCTTGACATCTTGCAAGATTGTTGCCCTGCTTTTCACTCCGGTGCCACATCTCAATCAGGGTTCTTCCATCGGAGCAAAACATTGAAGCGGCTGGCCGGGGCCAGAAAGCTCTCACAAACACCGCATGGCTCCCCTTGGCATGCATATGCATGCTCTTGCGGTCCATATGGATGCTTCTGGCTGATTTCAGAAGACCGTCTTTAAATCAAAACTAGAGACTGTGTTGCTTGCACTCCCTCACTCGCCTCTTTTCCAATGTCTGAGTTGGTCCAGAACATTCGGGTTGCATATCACATCCTTGAACGGAATGTTATTCGGGCTCTTCTCACACAGCGGGGCGACTCTGCTCAGCTGTCCCTTCACGTTGGCGAGGTGTTATGACTTTTGCAGGCTGCAGAGCAGGTAAATTTGGCTCACAAGTAAACACGAGATGGTACTGACTTTCAACTGGAGCACCGTGCTGCTTTCCCTTCTGCCGAATACGCAGTTCTGCAGCAGAGTATCACGGCTATGGTTGACACCGGGGGGCACGGCCTGTGGAAGTACAGGGCCACCTTCCGGAAGAGAAGGCAGCCTGCACTCACCGCGGAAGCATGCTGGAAGGCACTGCGGAAGCACCGCAGCAACATCATGGCAGCTGACTCTGGCTAGCGGTAACCGGTCGGCCGGGTGATAATCAGTACCTAATTCAGCCGTTTTAAGCAAAACCAGATTGCGTTCCTTTTGCTTCCCTTTCCCTCACAAGCCATGCCTTCTAACCAAGTGGTGTGCATCTGCACTGCTTGTAAAAAGGTTCTAGAAGTCAGAGATGGGATCCTTCAGCCCGGAAAATCAGTTAGCACCTCTACCCGATCAGAGCATGGAGAACAAGACAAGGAGGCAACATTACAGCATGTCACAAAAAAAAAATGCGCACCCCCATTCTGTCATCTTGGTTGTAATTTGGGAACCACTTGAGATTTTGAGCCCAAAATAAGATGTCACATTGTCGAGAGAGTCGGCACCAGCATTTTGCATATGCTGATCGCATCATAGTATCTTGATGGGCCATCATAAGATGCCGAATATGGAACCTGTATTATACATATTCTTTGGCGGGTTCATGCTTGATAAATTTCGTTTTTGGAGAAGATCTAAATCGCCCAAATTGTAGTCCAAGATGCACTAAACAACTCACCAAGTTAAACCATGGAAGAATATACAGGCAATAACTCACTACAGAGACTGCAAAGTGGCCAAAAACAGCGAAAAATGCCCAAAACAACGAAAAATGGCAAAAATGGCTACTTTGCAGTCTCTGTAGCGAGTTATTGCCTGTATATTCTATCATGATCCAACTTGGTGAGTTGCTCATTACATCCCGGGCTATAATTTGGGTGGTTTAGATCTTCTCCAAAAACATTATCTATCAAGCATGAACCTGCCAAAGAATATGTATAATACAGGTTCTGTATTCGGCATCTTATGATGGCCCATCAAGATACGATGATGCGATCAACATATGTAAAATGTTGGTGCCGACTCTCTCGACAATGTGACATCTTATTTTGGCTCAAAATCTTAAGTGGTTCCCAAATTACAACCAAGATATGACAGAATGGGGGTGTGCATTTTTTTTTGGTGACACACTGTATTTGCTGCAACTAGGTCATGGAAAGCACCTACACAGTCAGCTCAGCAGAGCCAAGCTGGACAGAAACACCAGGTACCACCTGTCCCTGACTGGAACATGGGTGAGTTTTGTGTTAATTCTTTTCTGGCAATGCACTGAATAGAGTTCACACAGTGTTACTGCCTATAAACAAGCTATTTTGTCTACTTGTAGCTTGACTTAATCTCCGTGCAGGTGTCAGCCACCAAACTGCAAACACTGTTTTGAAGGCCTCACATTTCATCCTAGTAACAGCTCTTCAGCTTGTCTTTGTTGCGCTTCAATCTGCTGGCCTTGGAAATCTCCAGACACCAGAATTTAAACTTTCTAGGGACATCTGAACCATCTACCAACAAGGAATGGAGCCTGTCATTGACTGTGTTGCATGCTGCCCAGCCTGTTATTCTATATATCCTGCAGATTCCCCAATCCCTACAACCTGTACCTATAAAAGATCAGCTGGGGCTCAGGAGTGTGGAACAGCATTATGGCGAGAACGAAAGACATGCAAAGGTGTCAAACGTGTCCCTATACGCCTCTACAGCACACAGTCATTCAACTCTTGGCTCAGGTTTTTCTTAGCTAGGCCGGATATCGAAGATCATCTTGAGAGGTCAACTCTTTGGAATCAGAACAGGTTTCCTCAAGGAAATGCATATGTTATGCATGATATTCAAGACAGCCCTGCATGGCGAAGTCTAGGAAATTTTGTTCAATCCCCCTACAATTTGGTTTGGGCTGTTTACATTGACTGGTTCAACCCCTTTACCAATAAGATTGCAGGTGTGTATATGCCTGTTGAATCAAAATTTATTGTTTATGACCTGATTGTTCTTTTGTCAGGCAAGGTTATTTCCTGTGGCCTGATAATTTTATATTGCCTGAACCTTCCTATTGAAGCTCGATTTCTTCTTGAGAACATCTTTATTCTTGGTATAATCCCAGGACCAGGCCTGCCAGATGTTTGGGCTATCTCTCATATTCTTGACATTTTTGTTGCAAAGATAAATGCTTTTCGTGCACCTGGGCAAAATATACCTACTCATTGCCATCCTCAAGGAACTCTTGTCCAATCAAGAGTCCTCCCTCTCATAGCCGACCTTGGTGCAATTCGGAAAGTTGCTGGATTTCTGTCTCATTCAGCCACCCTGTTCTGTTCTTTCTGTCTAATCACAAATGCTGAGATCAAACGTCTGGACTATGCATCCTGGACACAATGCAATGGGGAGACTGTAAAGTCTCAGGGTAGAGCATGGCTTGAAAGAAAGACAATTGCAGACAGGGATAAGTGGTTTACAGAGACTGGTGTGCGTTGGACACCAATGCATGAGGTTGAAAATTGGGATCCAGTAAAGCACACTGTTCTAGGGTTTATGCATAATGGACTGGAAGGCATGGCTGAGCACCACCTCCGCCTCCTTTGGGGAATAGGTCGAGCATCTGCTGCTAAACAAGATTTGAAAGAACAAGAAAAAGAAGAGAGATTTACTGAATCTGATGCATCAGAGGCCTCAGAAGACTTTGCAGGGTTGAACAAAGATGCAAGTACTCGTCTTGAAGATCTGATAGACCTTGATTTATACCATAAGCAATATCATGAACACTCACAAAAATCAACAACACCTACCAGAAAATCCAGGCACACTTGAGGGACTTGCCTCTAGCAGAGGGAAATGACGATTTTGACCATGATGATGATGATTTCATGCTTCATGAATTTGAATCCACCACTGGGGCATTTGACTTCACTCCACAACAGCTAGAAATTATTCGCACTTGCATCAAGGATGTTCACCTTCCAACATGGGTTGGCTGCCCACCCATAAACCTTGGTGAAGCTTCACATGGCAGCCTCAAAGCACAAGAGCTGCTTATTCTCTTCACAGCAATCTTTCCACTAATCATACCAGAACTCTGGTGGAACAGAAGTGAAAGCACTATGAAGCTCTTGGATAACTTCCACCACTTTGCTGCCCTGACCAACATTATTTCATCATATTCTACTTCCAACACTGAGGCAGAGCAATATAGGGTCCACATTGTTCAGTACCGCAGGGGTCTACGTAACTTGTGGCCTCGGATTAAATCTGTGCCAAATCACCACCTTGCAATGCACAACCCAGATATTCTAAAATTCTGGGGGCCTTTACCCAACCTTAGTGAATTTCATGGAGAACGCATGAATGGTGAATTTGGGAAGGTTAAGACAAATAGATGGATATGTGAGTATTGGTCTCCATTGATTTTGTATAACATTGAGATACATATAGATGATATGGACCTGACCATGCTATGACAAATGGCCCGCTGTGGACACCTAGAGGCAATGCTGCATGATCGCAATTTTGATTCTTCATCACAATTGGCTAGTGAGCTATCTAAAATTTTGCAACCTGATGTATCTGCATCTGGTGACCCACTCAAGCCGTTAACTGGATTTGAAGTGGCTCAGTTTCTAGCCAAGGGGAAAAAATTCCAGCCAATACATAGGGGATGTTCTTAGGGTATTTGCATTCAATTGGACAGATTGAGTGGAAGTCATACAAAGCATTGCCACACCTGGATAATGAGCTAGCTCTACCCCCAACTGGCAGGACGCCATCTGAATTCAAGTGCGATAACCACACTTTCAGCTGCAAAACATCTCATGAAGGGAACAGTGGAATTCAGTTCTAAAACCCCACCAACCCCATGGATGTTCTCACTGGATATATTAAGGAAATCTGGCAAACTCCACTACAAAATCATATCCAGACTTTTATTGTCATTGAAAAACACACTACAAGACAAACCTCCGCTTCGCTCCGGGGGAGCCCGGACCGCAAGACTCAATTTTGTCGCTGATGACAACATGCATAAGTGCTTAGCGAAAAAGATAGACCGAGAAGAGAAATTTTAAGCTCATGCTGTAAATTGGCAGCGGGAAACTAGCATGGAATCAACTGATTTTTTATTAGCATAAAATGTACAATCAAAGATGTACTGAAATACAGAGTGCTTTGCACGACGGTGGCGGTAGGAAGTGTTGCGGGAGGTTTTGAGTGGGGATTACTTGCACATATCGTAGGTCACAGCGTAGCAGATTACAGTCACCACCAGCTAAGATTGATGCCGAGTTTTTGAGTGGAAACGCACACCTTTTGAGAGGCGGCATCAATTAGATCCACGCTACATAGGACGCAGACAACCAGAAACATGCAACAGATTGGTTTGTGCCCCCAGAATCAGACAGAAGCACTTGATGAGAAAAAGTGGGCGACAAAGAAGTGTGCAAACATGTCAAACGCTGAAGTTATCGCATGTGTTCAGCTCATCAAAAGGCCCAAATCCTCTGCCTCCTCATCTTCTTCCATTACGAGTCTCTAGCGTTTCCTCTCCATCACCTGGGTCCTGTGGTTCGTGTCCCTCACCTCCATCATCCTCTTCCTCGTCCAGATATGGTGCATCAGGATCCTCACCATTGGCCTTCATCTGCTCAATCTCTTCCTCAGTTGGAAGATTATACAGACTCAAAACCTCATTGCCATAGAGTTCCATGAAAGTTGCATCAGACATGGTTTCGAACTTGTCCGGCACACAACCATCAACCCAATAATGAGAGGGGGGAAGGGCAATGCCATTGGGGCGGTGCTTTGCACGGAAACGAGCAGGGAGTTTAATTGAAAGCAGCTGGGTCGTACCAATCAAGAGGTGCACCCTCTGGCCAGCGCTCAGAGATGTTTGACACCTGTGCATTGGGATCCAGCATGCGATCACGTGGCCCACGAAACTGGCTCCCCTTGCCCTGCTTTGTCGCAACTGCTTCGCAGCCTGGGTCAACCTTGATTACAGAAGAAGTTTGTCACACTTTCACTACACCCAGGCTTAGGCTTGATGATATACTTTCCATGGTCTGGATCAAGTTCATCGTCACTGTTGCAGAATTGCTCTGCAGCTAAAGCAGTGACCCGCTCAAGCCACCCATCTGCAAGGGATGGCTTTGTGTCGCAATTTTTGTGATCTGGAGACAAGACTTAATACACAGTGTAGAATAACAAAATGAAACCATACCAAGCTCCAATTCCTATATGTATTAGTGTTCTTGCTACGTGCAATGACAGCACCAGGTGTCACTGCTTCCAGCTGCATCTTCTTGGAACATCAACACAAAAGACAAAGTTTCGATATAACCAGCGCAGAAATGGAATGTTTTCAATTTTTGTGAGATCAGGGCTCATGCGAACAAAGCCGTTGCCCAATGGCAACACTCCGAAAAATTGAAATGGCCAGATCTTCATGGGCCTTGTTGTATAGTGTCTCGACTGTGCCACCAAGCACGTCGGGACGCCACACAGAAAAAAAGCCGGCAGAAAGAATGGTGGAAAAGATATAAATGAGATGCTCATCTTCCATCTGTGCAATGTTTGTAGCGATTGCTCCCCGTTTCCCATTAACAGCCAGGCGCATTTAGCAAATTTTGTCCATAGCAGCACTATGATTGGTGTTAAGAGTCTTCTTCACCGCCTCCCACTCATCAGCTGTTGCACATCACCTCTGAAAAGGCTGTAAGCTGACCAGCTGTTGGCTGCTTGGCCACATCTGTCGAATTGAAGAGACCCCACATGAGGTAGAGAAGAACATGGAAGGCTGCCTATGAGTTATTCAGCCCTATGATAATATCTGAACCCATATTGAATCTTACTTGGAGCCTTTTGTCTCCAGCAGATAATTCAGTCTTTTGGGATGTGCCACAGGTCACGGTGGCGATTTTTTGGTTTTCTGGGTGCAGGATTTGGGGCAGACTTCTTGTGCGGCAGAGCATCAGTGGGAGGTGTATCCCCACAGCAGTGTTTCTCGCCTGTATGTGTTGAAGGGTCCTGGAAGCGCCAGGATGAGAGGAACGGCCCCGCTTCTGGCTCATTGGGATGTGATGAAGGACCAGCATTGGGCTGGGGATGAGTGCCTGCTGGGGGAGCCCTCATCTTGTGGCTGCTGGCGCGATGAGGAACCTGCCTGAGCCCCTTGTGCCTGAGCTTGGTGCCGCCGCCTGTCAGAGTTGGTTGAACGACGAGTTTAGTGTAACTTTGGTGTCCAGCCATGAGAGCAAAAGTTACAAAGGAAGGTACCTGGAAAGACAAAAAGGATGACGCGTTCTCGTCGTAGAGTGCTCCTAGCTTAAGTATGTCCCCATAACACGTGGGGGCTTGGCAACATGGAGTCTGAAATCGAACAAAGGGGGAAATTTAATCAGGCAGCATCTGAGACCTGCTTTAGTCACTTTCCATGCTCTCCGGTTTCTTTCCTGAACCACGTTTGGTCCACGCTGTTTTTGCATGAGTAAAGCTGGCAACGCTAGATAATTACTACCGCCTACATGCTATTTCCAGCACGACTGCCCGCAATACTTCCCTAGTGCCTCCTGCCATATTTCTTCTTCTGGAAGGTGAAAATTGCCTTCCACGGGCCGTGCCCCCGGTGTGAGCAACTGGATGAGGCCTGCGATGATTCTCGGATCCCCTGACACTCCTGACATGGTGCTCTCTCAGCAGCGTTGCCACTTGGGGTGGCCACATATTGAAATCGATCCCCAGTTCTTAGTATTGATCTGTTTGCTCCTCCGCCCCTGTTGACCAGCCCACCACATATTTCCAGAGGATGACCAACGCCCTCAAGGTAGCGCAAAGAACAGCAAATGAAAGAGGGCACCATAATACGGTGTAGTCCTGTTATTGGTGCACAGAAGGATCTGCCACCCAAGCCTCTGGGCAACATCGTTGATGGATTTCACCTTGAGATTGTACATGCGGGACAGCAGTGGCAGAATGCCATCGTGTCCTTTGAATTCTTGGATTAAAAATGGTCAACAAGCCTGGAAAGGAGTGAAGGGGAAGCAGAACATACAGCAACAAACAAGGTCGTGGGGCCGATCCTGATGTCGAAACCGCGCTGAAGAGCAAGGAACTTGGGGTGCTCCCAAACATCAGTACTGTTGAAGAGCAATTTGGACAGGAAGTGAATGGTCCACCCATCATGAACTGCTTGCGTTTGAGGGCTCCTGAATCATGGAGGGCTAATATAGAGGTGAGCCTTTGGCATGCAACAAACGGTTTTGGTATTACCTGAATATCCATGACCTCCATCAAGAAATTGGTTGAACGGGTGCAGGGGATGTGTCGGAAGGATGTCGTGAGGTCTGAACATGAACCATGGGGTGAGGCAGTCAAACGCAGCAGGATCAAGAGTGGCCAGATACTTTCTGGGCATCAGCATAGCCTGGTGCCCCACGCACAGTGTCAGCAAGAGCCAGACACTAATGGGAAGTGGGCCGCAGCCAAGAGTGTAACAAATAAATGGTGAGCAGACTTCCTTGTGCCTGAAAGAGTGTCACAATCAAGAACCTCTCGTCCAACGATAACAAAGATCATGGATTGGGGAGCGAGGTATTAGTTCTCAAAAGATGAGTGAATAAAAGCGTAAAGACTACAAGCGAATAACTACTCATATTTATACTGTTTATGAGTGGCTGTGTAGTCTATAGATAAATGCGTAGTAACAAAAGGAAACAACGTGTATAGCAATCAAAGCAAAGAAGAACTGTCACCTATTATTAAAACGTTGTGTAACATACGTGTTTATTGTTCCGTTGATGCACGTTCGATTGTCCTCGAGGTAACCACCTTGTCGATCATTGCGAAGTTGTTTCGGAATAAAATAAAATGTCTGATGATCGAATTCCTTCTCAATATTCTCCGTTGTCTTATCTCGTCATGTGCTTAGATAAGATTGAGCGATTAGGCTCAAATCGTGACATTACCCCCCTCTTAAGGGTCGACATCCTCGGCAACCGTAGATCAAACTGTATCATCTTCGATCTCTTCAAATCGCTCGGAGTTGGGTATATCTGAGTCCATAGAATAATTATATAATTTCTTTGTCGAGTATTGTTTGGACTCCTCCTTTGGTTTATACCGATGAATTAAATAATCCCAATATCCTGTTGGGAATATCGGAACGGCCCGGATTTTAATGCCATTCTTTTCTTGTATTTGTTAAGGATTTTCTTGGCATTTTTCAAGTGTCGTTCTGGTTCCCATAGGCATTCCGCAAATGGATATCCTTTCCATTTGATTAAATACTGATAACCGCGTCCTCTCTTCCGGTGTTCGAGGATTTCCTCGACTTTGAATTCCGGAACATTATTAATAATCTCGGGTGCAGGTCGTTCTTCTTGCCGATGCGGAGGCGGTTCCGTGTAAGGCCGAAGCTTAGCCACATTAAATACGTCATGCATTCCGGTCGGTGCTCCGGGAATTATAAGTTTATAGGCCGCTTCGCCGACCTTCTCGACAACTTCGTAAGGGCCCAGCCCTGTTTCGGCGAACTTCTCTGAAGGTCGCTCTGTCTTTATATCTTTTGAGTAAAGCCAGACCTTATCTCTGGGTTTAAATATCGGCACTTCGGATTTATGCGCGTCATAATATTTTTTTCATTCTTTTCTGCGCTTTTTCAAGTGCTGCCGTTGCTTCATCTCGGATTTTTTTCATTTTATCAGCGAATTCCTGCGCTGCTTCGTTACGCGATTCAACCGATTCAATGGTGTTCTCAATCCCTTTCCAAGGGTGGTAGCCATAATTTAAATAGAATGGAGAAGCTTTTGTTGCCGAGCTCTGTTTGTTGTTGTGTGCAAACTCGGCCAACGCAAGCCACTCTGACCAGTCCGTCTGGCGATAATTAACATAAACCCTGAGATACTTCTCAATCTCCTGATTCATGCGTTCTGTTTGTCCGTCCGTTATCGGACGGTATGCGGTGCTCGGGTTCATTTCTATTCCGAGCTGTTTGTTGAGTTCCCGCATGAACCCGGACATATATCGGGTGTCCCGGTCCGATAAGGTACCCCGTGGTACCGAATGACTCTGTCACGCATCAAGCGTGCGACGCCTTCAGCTGTAATCTCCATGGATGTGGCTTCCGCATGTATTTGTTTGGTGAATGTGTCCACCCAGACTTGTATGGCGTTGTGTCCGTTACTAATGGGCAAAGGACTGATAAGATCCATAGATATAATCTGCCAAGGTCCTTCTGGAATCTTGTGCGGATTAAGTTTTCCCTTGGGTGTCCCGAGGAACACGCGATCGTCTGCATGCCTCGCATGCTTTTGTATACATCGAGACTTGATTTCCAAGTTGAGGCCACCAATAATTACGTTCGATTATTTCCTGCATGCGGTTTTCTCCGGGATGGCCGAGCAGCAGGTTATTGTGGTGTAACCCGATAATCTTATCTCGGAGTTCTTCATTCCGAGGGACGTAAATAAGGTTGTTGTAATAAATAACATTCTCCTTCTTTTCCCATCAGGGAAGTTTCTTCTCAAGAGCGAGTTTGACACTCTTATTGATTTTCTTTTCCACGAGAATCTGATTCATGATCTCTTTCTCGGGACCTTCAAACACGATGTCTTGTGCTCGGAAATATTCGGGCTTAAGAAGTGTGACATTCTTGTTGTCACCCTTGCCCTGGTCATGATCCGCCCTACGGGATAATAGATCGGCAATTTTATTAAGGGTCCCTGCCCTGTGTGATAACGTAAAATCGTACTCTGCAAGCTCTATAATCCAGCGGGCTTGTCAACGATTTAATTTTTGGGGTTGTCTAAAATATTGCAGATTTTGGTGATCTGTCAATATCTCAAACGTTTGCTGTGCGCCCATCAAGAGTGCCCTCCACTCTTCGAGAGCGAGCATTATGGTGAGCATCTCTTTGTCATAGATCTCGTAGTTCCGCTCAGTCTCGTTGAGGCCATGTGACTGGAAAGCCATGGGCCGCCACTCGCCATTCTGTTCTTGGCTAAGCACAGCACCCATAGTCCCGTCGGAGGCATCGGCTTCTAGATGGAACTTGCCGTCATCCGTTGGTAACACAAGTGTTACGTCTTCAGTGATCCGGCGTTTCAGTTCATTAAACGCCTTTTTTTGTTCGTCTCCCCCGGAGAACCCGGCTTTACCGGTTAATTTAGTAAGCGGCTTGGTGATGTCGCTGTATCCTTTGACAAATCGCCGATAAAAGTTAACAAAACCTAAGAACGACTGTACTTGTTTGACGTTCTTTGGTTTGGGCCATTCCGTGATTCCGGCGATTTTCACTGGATCCATTTTCATCGAGTTGTGACTGACGATGACACCCAGGTACTCTATCTCCGTTTTTTTGAAATCGCATTTTTCGGGTTTTAAATATAATTTATTCTTTTCGAGTGTATCTAACACTCGTTTGACGATCTCTCGGTGTTCCTCCAGGGTTTCTGTAAATATTAAAATATCGTCCAAATAAACGATAACCCGTCCTTCGTTGATGAGATCCCTGAGGATGTCGTTCATCATCGTTTGGAACGTGGCCGGGAAATTGGTGAGGCCGAAGAACATCACCAAGGGTTCGTACAAACCCCGGTTCATTCTAAACACGGCCTTCCATTCATTGCCTTCTTTGATCTGGACATTATTATAGCCCCACCGGATGTCGAGCTTGGTGAAATATTTTGCGCCGCGAAGTTTATTGACAAGTTCCGATATCAAAGGAAGGGGATACCGGTTCTTGATTGTCATTTCATTTAATTTACGGTAATCCTGTACCGGTCTAAGAGATCCGTCTTTCTTCTTTACGAAGAAGAACGCCGAAGCCATCGGTGACTTGGATGGCTGAATTCGTCCGCTTTTCAAGTTCTCCTCCAGGAACTCGTTAAGCTTCTTGCTCTACCAAAGAGAGTGGGTATATTTTACAATCGACGGCCTTTGCGTCCGGTTTTAACTCAATCGCGTGGTACCACGGTCGTCTTCTGGAAGGGAGTCAAAAGACTCCTTCACAAATACTTTGACGTAATCCCTATATTGCTCCGGGATTTTGTCCTCCATCAGGTGCTCACGCTCTGCGTTTGCTTTTTGTGCCATTTGTTGCGCTGAGGTTTCCTTCACACATATCGCGATCTGGTACGCAAAGTCGACCAATAAAATACTCTTACCGTCTTCGATTTTTTTCCTCTTCAAAGATGCCTTTTCCAAATTCTGTGCCGATCATGCCGCACTCGTTCGGACAACGATTAAATAATATCGTCTGGGACTTCCAGTCCACTGAGGGATTATGCCAGAACAACCAATCACATCCAATAAATATCCGAGCCTTCCCAAGGCCGGTGATAAGGAAACATTGTCGGTTCTTATGCGGACCGACTCCCATGATCAACTCCACGTAATGGGTGATCTTGCCTTTGGTATTTTCAGTTCCATCAGCATTGCAAGCTAAAATTGGTGTATCCAGCTCTTTTAGGTCGTACTGCTGGGCTTTAGCGAAGTCCCGGTCCATGCACGTGGTTGTACAGCCTGTATCCAACAGGCCTTTAACCTTTTCAGTTTTTCCCGTATCTAACGCCTCAAGCGTCAGATTGACCCACATCTTATGGCGAGTTCTTTGAAATTGGAAAGCACATAATTCTTGTGCTAGCCTATTCTCGGAAACTCCCATAGCACGTTGTGCGAGCCATTGGGCTGTTTCTTGCTTCTTGAGTCCAAACGGGACTCGCGTGTGCTTCGGCGCTTCCTCCACCGATGTGGATTGAGCCGTCTCGTCATTGACGACCTTTTTATCTGCACTATTTTTCTCACTGGTTTGGGTTCCAGGGGCCTTAGATAAAATACGTATGGAAAGAGAATGCATAGGTAATATATTTTTTGCTTTTTCCTGTACATGATTGTTTTTATAAATTACTGTATCCTTTGCTGCTACTAGCGGGGCAAAGAGACCACCCTGTGGCACTACCCCCGCTCCAGCAGAGCCGTACGCTCTGACCGGTTGCTGTGCAGGTTGAGCCACCGTCCCGGAAGGACCCTTTTAATATCGACTTTTATATCCTGAGTCGGCCCCGGCTGTCCTGTAAGCCTATCTTGTATACCGGTGGCTGCTGCCGGTGTTGTTTCTCCATTTTTTTTCTCCAATATGATTTTTCATATTTTTTTGTGTTTTTTTTTTTGTTTTCGGGGACTTCCGATTTGGCCTTGATCGGAGTCCTCCTTAAAAATCCTTCCTGTACTTTGCACGGCCCTCTCCATGAGGAATTTAAAGTCGTCCTCCGACATTTCGTCAGTCCTGAGGGACCTGACGTTGACCTTTCCCCTTTCCCGCTGGGGCTTCGTGCAATCGTGGGCTATGTGCCCGGTCTCGTTGCAGTTGTAACATTTGATTGGCCGCTTCTGCCGATCAATGTACATGGGTGCCGTCTTCCCGCCGCCTGCCGGCAACGAGAGGTTGGGGGCCCCGCTTTTCCCCTGAGTCTTTTGAGCTGCCAGGGTAGGAGCTTGTCCGCTTCTGGACCCTGTCCAGAAAGCGTTGGCGGTGCGAGAGGGGTCCTTGTAGTACCTCTCGTTTTCAAGTACACCTGCTATGACCTGCAGGCGTTCCCGGAGTGCCAGCCAAGTGTCCGGAATTCTCATGCTGGGGTTGAACAACTTCCGGTGTACTTCATCAGTGATCAATGGGATCACCGTTTGACACAGGAATGTGTCGTTTTGTCCTTAGCTGGTCGGGAAACCAGCCTCCTCGGCATTCAACTCAAATGCCTGAAGGAAATCTTCCAGGGACGTCTTTCCCTGGTGCGTGGTGGTAAGGTGAATGAACGCCGTACTCCTGACATTCTTGTCTTTGAACGTCTTCTTGAGTTCCTCGAGGAACTCGTGGAAATTCTGGATGGGAATGTAGATTCCCCCCGGGACGTTAGTCCTTTTCCAGTTTCATGCCCAATTCGAGGCCGGGCAAGCCGCTCCGTCTTCCTTTCCAAGGAAAGACAGTGTGAAGAAGATCTTCTTCTTCTCCATATCGAAGTCTGAGGCTCGCTGCAGCACATTAAGCAGCTGCGCTACTTCATCCCCCGTATATTGTTGAGGGGGGTTTGGTAGGGGTCAGGGTGAATTTGGCAGAGGAACCTGCCATGGTTTGGGGGCGTACCCGGCCAGATGATGTGCCGGTGGTGCCGCCGGCATCGGCTCAGACCTCCTCGAGGCCTGAGACTGCAGGCGTGAGGATTGCCCGAAGAGAAGTGCTTGATCCCAGGGGTTGGGATCTGCAGCTCGTGAATAACAAAGGCTGGGATAGCGAGCAGGAGATGTCGGTTGGTCCATCTTGGTGGGTGCGGGGGAAGTGGTATGGAAGGTCTGGGGGTAGTCGGAGGAATAGGAGAGGCCTGGTTCTGCCTCGGAGGATGTGTCGAAATGGGTTAAGGTAATGGGTCGGGGCATGAGAGTCCAAATGTAATGTCTAGACGGTCGCATTACTTCCTCAGGATGGGTCGAAGAAGCCGACAATGAGGAAGATGAAAGTGGAGCGCAAAATGTAGCTGTGGGGAAAAGGGCCGCACGAAGCGGTGGGTGTAACTAACCCAAACTCTTGCTGCCAGAACTACCCCGGGTCTTCTACGACACACCCAATGATAGCGCCCTAGTCATCTCTGAAGATTCGACTTAGTGGCCTTGTAGCTGCCTTACGTGGGGATGGACTCAACGTTTCCCGTAGTGTGTGGCACAGTCTGGTCGATCTGGTTCGATGATAGCTGTTGCTGCAATTGTTTTACTTCGGTGTGGACGAAGGAGAGAATCGGTGGGTAGGGAAGAGGGAAATGGGTCTGCATGTACGAGAAGCCAAGTAGAAGGATGAGGACACGCAAGTAGTGCGTGAAGTGGAAGAGGAAGGGAGGAAGGGGAGAGGAGTGTCAGTAGGGGCGGTACAAAACGGTATGATGGGTACGCTTTTATTATGTCACAATCAAGAACCTCTCATCCAACGATAACAAAGATCACGGATTGGGGAGTGAGGTATTAGTTCTCGAAAGATGAGTGAATAAAAGCGTAAAGACTACAAGCGAATAACTACTCATATTTATACTGTTTATGAGTGGCTGTGTAGTCTATAGATAAATGCGTAGTAACAAAAGGAAACAACGTGTATAGCAATCAAAGCAAAGAAGAACTGTCACCTATTATTAAAACGTCGTGTAATGTACATGTTTATTGTTCCGTTGACACGTGTTCAATTGTCATCGAGGTAACCACCTTGTCGATCGTTGCGAAGTCATTTCGGAATAAAATAATATGTCTGATGATTGAATTCCTTCTCAATATTCTCCGTTGTCTTATCTCATCACGTGCTTAGATAAGATGGAGCGATTAGGCTCAAATCGTGACAAAGAGGGTCTGTCTGGAGGGCATGTCAACGTTACCTGGTGTGAACAGCAGAACAACATATTGGGAGTGCAGCAACACCTGCCACATGTTGTGGTTAGTCGCCAGCTTCTCAACAGCTCGGCGATAGACAGCTCGCTCTGGCCCTGGACCAAAGGAGATCTTGTCACTGCTTGTGCAGACACCACTGCAAAGAGTATATCCAGTGAGCAAACATATAAATTTTGGATTGAGGTGCACACATTCTCCACACATGGCCATCTCTGAGGAAGGACACCTTGCTTTTGACCGGTGTGCATGAAAAGACCCCTTCAGGCAAACTGATGGTGGTGTCCCCTTGAGGATGGGCATCAAGATAAAGGAAGAGGGTCGGAACAAACTGAGCGCCATCCTCGATGGACTTTGCATGGATGTTCAACTGCCTCACAAAGGGAACAAGCGGTTGATTCGCCTCTTGACGAATGCTGTCCAAGACAGATTGAACATCTTCCTGTTACAAATCTCCCGGCCAGGGATGAGGGGAGGGAGCTGATCATGCCATGGGACAGGCGGGAATGACAGTGATGAAGGGGATGGTGCAAAACGTGCCAGTGGCTGAAGAAGATTTGATTGAGTAATGTGACAGAAGACCACGGAAAAGACATACAGTAGGTGAGAGCTGATACAGAGAGTTCTGACAAGGTTGGACCCGCTGGTCAGCAGAGGGACTCTGGATGAGAGTGTCTGTTGGCACAGGTGCTTCAGTAGTAAGAGTGGGACTCACTGCATCTGAAGCTGACCTAACCCGTATGAGCAAGTGAGGAGGCAAAGGGGGAGGAGAGGCCATTTGGACGGGCTGTGACTGTGAAGTACTGGAAATGAGTATTCATCCCACTGAAAGATCCCAGGCATTACCTCAGAAGAAGGGCATAGACCGTCAAAGCATGCTGGGTCTGCAAGGATCCCTGTACCTGCAAAGGGGAGGCCGTTTAGGACACAGTCTGCAAAGCAAGGATGGCGCAAGGTTAGCCCATCTGCAGGGAGGTCTTGTGAGGCAAAGTCGGGATGGTTGATGGGCCCTGTGAGGTGTCCAAAGCGAGGCACTAGTATTGTCATCCTGAGTGCAAAATTTCTGAATAACAAAGCTGAAACCATACAATGAAAATGAGGATGGAGCTTGGGCTGGCAGCGGGATCCAGATTGGAGAACTTGCTGAACTCTTCCAGACCGAATGAGTTGGCGTTGATCGTGGGGTGTGGTTTGAAGGTGATGATATCAAGGCGTCAGGTGGGACTGAGCAAAGCCAAGGGTTGTTTTGTGAGTTGAGTGGGATCAGCGCTTGTAATAGCAGTCAGACAGGGAGGCAGTGCTATGCCGTTTTCAGCCAAGGCGGCAGAAATCTGGGCAGTAAACTCCACAGGAGAGGCAAGTCCATGGCGAGGTACCGACACAGGGATAATGAGGTTGTGGACCTTGAGACGGCCAAGGATCTCTAGCATATCATTGTTGTGGGCCCTGAGAAGACATGTGCCATGGCCAGCCGGCTTGTGAACGCCCGGGATCTGTGGTTGGGAAGGAAACGTCTCAGCATATATAATAAATAAGTGAATGCAGTAGAGCTGTTCTCACTGTCTGAGGATGTACTGCAACCAGCACAGTCTCATTGGGGCTAAATGGGGATGATCCAGAGGGAAACGCACGCCTTGGTCCACAGTAGTTGGAATTTTGGGAATTGCCTTGATGCTGAGGAAGGGTGCAAAGCGCGCTAGCTGTGCGACGGGTCCCGGTGCTACTGGCAACGGGAGAGGGGACTCCTTGGAAGGCAGTGATTGCGCCAGCCATATGTCCAATGCCTTGGAAGGCTGCAGTCGGTGCCGGGACAGAGACCAATAGAGAGGGGACAGAGGCGGCTGGAACCGGTGTGTAAGGAGGGGGAGGGCCAGCTAGCACACTATTGTTTGCTGAGATGAGTGGGATAGGAAGACCAAATATTTAGATAATGCAATGCGCCTTGCCACAGCCAGCAGATAAGCAGGTGGATCCACAGTATTGTGGCTCATCCAGGCCGCAAAACAGACACACATGGTCAAGAAAGACCAGTGGGAGCTGTTCTAGACAATGGAAGGAATTCAGACATCAAAGGCAGGGAAATTTTTGAAAGCAAACTGACGAACCAAATAGAACCCCCTGCATTTTGAGGCCTCAGATCCTCGTAGGATCCTGGGGTTAGGGTGAGTAGGATCCTGGCATGGTACTCCACCATGTGAAATCCAGCTGTGCCCACACCTGACACATGCTTCGCCTGAGGATCAGGGAATCTATGAGGGAAAAAATACATATCAGCAGGACTCCGAGCAGATGTTCAAAGGCAGCAGATTTTACCAGATGCAGTACAGGTGCCTGAGTTCGAGGGTCAGGGTCTGAACCAACCCACACAGTGCAGCGCCCAGAAGTTGGGCACTTGTTGCAAGCATAGTGAGGCTGAAGGAGACACATTGGTTGCTGGCAATAGTTGGGGAGAGGAAGAAAGAGGAGACTGGTTAATGTTTGCCGTGATACAGACAATACGACCCCTCCGAAATGCAGATCACGTGATTCTGCCGTGCCACTCATGCTATATTCTCCCAGCGAGCTGTACCTATGTTGGTGGTATAGTCGAGTGGTTATGTGTCCTGTGTGTGCGAAAGTTGTTTTGCAGAGTGCCGGTGTTCGATTCCAGCGGCTTACTTGAGTTTCTTTTTAACAAAAATTTTAGCCTGTTTTTTCTTAGTCTTATTGCCTAGCATGCATGGAATCTACCAGCTTTTCATCCCAAATCATTTGAATTTCACACCTATCTTCCTCCTGCTATGAGTCTCAGGCATTATCTAAGAGTGCAGGCCAAGTTTCAACCACAAATAATAAATAAAATTGGGGTCACAGACTGTGTGTACTGAGCATGAAGAGTGCCCAACAGATTGAATGGTTGGGTTTGGAAGTGAATAAGAATGTGTTAAAAACCCCAAGAACGTATTGTGACATTTTTCTGTCAACCTTGTTCAAAGACATCAAAAAAGAAAGAAAGAAAATCCAAAACGTTACATGAGCCGCCGGAATTGAACACAGGTGCTCTGCGAAAGCAGTTGTAGTACAATTGCATACAGCACAGCATAACCATTCAACCAAACCACCAACATATGCAGGGCTCACTGGGAGAATGTAGGGTGGGCGGCACAGCAGAATCACGTGATCTGCATTTGGGAGGGGTCATATTGCCCGTATCATTTGCCGCCACAATATTTGTGAAACGTCCAAGAGCAGCCTGTATCAGTCAGACACTCTAGGCGGCTAGGGATCACTGGCTTCAAAATATTGCATGCTTGCTCATTGCCAAGGCCAATGTCATCAAAGCCGCCTTATCTTTGCTTGAAGTGAGCGCACAGCCAGTAAGTACACAGAGAACTGGAGCAGCGGGATACGGATTGCGTGATGATGCGCAGGATAATCAAAACTGCGGGACGCAGATTGCATGATGAGAGGCAGGCCAAGGCAGGTAGCGAGGCTTGTGATTTGGGGACCACAAGACAAGGGTTGGCTGGGGCATAGTGACCTGAGGACCGCATGAACTCCGGCACAGATTCCCTTTGCCTGAAAAGTGAACACTATGTCTTTAGAGATCGTTAGAGAGGAAAGGGCTTTCAATTTTGCCGGGTTTCTGGAGATTTTGCGACATAAAGAAAGATCTTGTGAATAAGGGACAGATATGATGATTATAGAAGATATTCCAATATCTTGAGAGAGGTGAGATATGGCAAGATCTTGGACATTTCCGGCATCCAAGTTTGCTATTCTTTGAAGATCTTGGAAGATTTTGAGCATCTTTGAAAATCTAGGATATTCTTCCAAAATCTCACAAGATCTCTCAAGATGTCATGCAAACAAACACAGCTTGACACAAACAAAGGCTTTTGTCCAGTAAGGTCCTTCATACTATCCATATGTTGGTTGGCCTAAATTGATAGGGATTTGGGCTCAGGATCTCTGTTACAAGTTGGCCATTTTCACTGGAATTTGCTCAGAATGGCACAAAAACACTGAAAATCACCACCTTGCAACAGTTATTCTGAGCCCAAATCCCTATCATATTGAGTCAACAACACATGGATAGGGTCGCATTCACAAGTAGTCTGAGATAGCATATACCATTTTTTTGATATCTCTTGAATCCACAGGCTCAACCTTCCAGAAAACCACTGTTTATAACGAGACAACATTACAGAGTATGTATGGAGAAAATGGCGCATAAACACTTGAAATCACTCATATTTTGTTGTACAATTTTATTTGAAGTGATTTGATACCATCACGGTCCAGAACGACCGCGTGCAGAACATTTCATTGCCACTGTACGTGCTGGCAATGGGCAGGTACTGGGAGAAGGTGGAGTGCCACCTGAGATGCAGTGGGAAGGATACGGGGCTGAACTCACTTGTAGAATAAGAGATGGGAGGGTCACAGATGCCGACAGTGTGAAAGTGAGATGGACGTTTCAAGGGGGTTTCAACTTTCGAAAAATGTATATCGGGTCGTTTTTTTTTTTCGACCCTCCATGGGACCCCCCCCTCCCCCCCCTAAATAGGGAAAGATGTTCTCACGCCTCTCGGTTCCTAAATCGGCTTTATCGGATGTCCATTTTCGTCCGTTTAAAGTACTCGACCACTATAGTCTACACCTTGTCACTGCTGTTGTTTGCACCCCGCCCAAGCCCGCCGTCCTCTGTCACTTCATCTGCTGGTCTACACCTCGCTGCTGTCGTTTCGCACCCATCAAAGCCTGCCATAATTTGCTACGTCAACTGCTAATCTACACCTCGCCGCTGTCGTTTTGCACCCCATCCCAGCCCGCCGCAGGCTTCACACACCCAGCTCCTCGGCAGCGCTCCTTCCAACCCCATGCAGGCAACATGGAACTTCACGGCCTGTCAGTACAGAATCAAAGACCCGCCAGTGAAATACGTACCCAGCGCGTCTCACACCCCTGCTTCGAACACTCCGCAACGAGGGATCTGTCACCCTTTTCCTCTTCTGAAATATTCCTACTACAGGCATCGCAACCTCCGAGGTTCAGCAACTTCGCAGTCCTCCGGCTTCGCTTGAGTGGTGTCTTTTGCAAATCTTCGTGTTGCAGGGTTACGGCGGCTGGGTCATTGTCTTGCAGTGGTATTGGGGCGGAGACATCCGTTGGTGCGTGTGCTGCACCATTTTCTGCCTTGTTCTCTGATTCCTCCTGCCCAGTAGCATCTTCGGCCACAGCTATAGCACCCTCCATAAACTCGCCTGTTGCAACACGATTGATCGGTGATCCAGGGCCTGACGCCGTCGAAAATTTTGATGCAGAACGAACAGGTGGAGAATTATCACCGCCTTCGTCATCTGAATCGATGCGCATGGCCCGCTTTCGACTCCGCAGCTGCAACGGGTGGCTAGCGTTACCCTCGTCATCGGACTCGTGGCTGTTACCCTCGTCATCGGACTTGCGGCCATCACCCTCGTTGTCGGTCTCGAGGCACGGAACTGCTTCTCGGCTGGGTGGCAGTATCGTGTCCGGGAAATCTTCCTCTGCCTCGGAATCCGGAAGCGGTGGCAATGACAGTGGCAGGTTGACAGCAGGTGTAGGGGCATCTGGTGAGCTGCGTGATGATTCCCCCCTCACGATGGAGACCGCTGTATAATTAATTAGTTCAATGATAATGTATTTCCTTGAGACTCACCGAAGAGCAAGGCGTGAGCTGTGAGCTTCCGAAATCTGTAATGGATTTCGCTTCTTCTTTAAGTTTCGTGGCCGGGGATATTTCTGCCTTGAGTCCCAGATTTGCTTCAAGAGCCCTTTCTCATCGTCTGATATTACGACGCTCACAGGGAATTGCTGTGCGTTGGCGAGTCGGTGGACGGTTCGGAAATGAGCCTCAAGGCTGTACTTCCACACTGCTGCACGCTTCGGTCCACAGAGTGGGCAGATGACAGGCACGTTGGAACAAGGAGAGGTCGATGTCGATGTGGCTGCAATGGCGTACCGGAAAGAAATTTTGTACAGGCACGTCGATTTCTCCCAATCTATCTGGGGTTTTCCATTTGAGTTCTTGAGATAAAAGGCACACATTGGTGATGGACGCAGGCACAACCCACAAAACTCATGCTGCCGGTTGACCGACGAGTCATAGAGCAGGTGGGCAGCGCAATGCTCGAGAATACGCTGGCCATGTGAGATATCCAGTGGCACGGGTGGACTGCACTTTGAGCAGCAGTTTTCGGGCTCTGTGTCAATGCTGCGGCCATTGGTATCATGCTCGCAAAGGAAGCAAGCCTTGCCTGAGATAAAATGAATCAGAGTTGTTTGTAAATTAAAGATGAATAAAAACCACCTTGGAACCGGTAGGGGAAGTTGTCCGTGCGCGTCAAAGCTGGAAGAAGCTTGAGATCTTCAGGCGCAAGTCGTTCCAAGAGGGTAACACCAAACGCCATGAGTTCCGAGCTTTCAAATAGGTAAGTGGGTTTATTGGGAGTTCAGATGGATAGCGTTGGGTTCAATGGCTCGATTAGGCGTCCCGGGACATTTGAAAATAATAGAGACCTTGCGGCAGCCACTCGGAGCCACCCGGTGGCTGATCGGGCATGCGGTAGCCGGTGGCTGTGGCTCTTCCAGTGGCTGAATCTTGCACATTGTAGGATGGCACCCAAGTCCATTTATGGTCCTTCACCACCATATTTGATACCAATTTGTGTTGTGCCTGCATGAAGAAGGCAGCACAGCTAAATTTTCCTTCCATTCATCAAAAAGTGGCTTGATTTCAGTGGTAAATTGCAGTCTGGACACCAAGATAACTTTACCCACTATAAATCGGAACCAGAGAGTGGTGGGATGTTCCCACATCACACATGAAATTGATGTGCCAGCCACCAGCCAGCCACAGCCACCGGCTACCGCATGCCCGATCAGCCACCGGGTGGCTCCGGGTGGCTGCCGCAAGGTCTCTAATTTATCCATTTGTTGCGACCAGCGCCAATCGTGCCGTTTAGTTGGATCGTCGTCCACTGTTGTCCGGACCAGGCACATTATTTCAAATGACACCTTTGCGTCTCTATCGGCCAAAAAGTCGAGACTGATCTCTTGTACCTGGTCGGAACCGAATGAGATGCTGTTAATGGCCCCGATCGCCAGAAACAGCTGTTCTTCACAGCGTACGAGGGTGCAGATGGGATTGTTAATGCGAAGGCATGGTCCACCTAAAATCGGTGCTTCATCGTCGTAAATCCCAGACTCTGCATAACACGGGATGGATGCGACTCGTTTGGTACGATCAGTGGAAGCACGAGCTCCTGTCAAACCATCCATGGCAAGTCGAAGGGCCTTGCTTTTAGATAGCTGAGACCCGTTAAAGCTCATGTGGGTTTCAAATCCGCCGCGGGGCTCTTCAGCAGCCATGAGATCTTCCACATCGTCATCTCCCGCATATGTGGATTCCGTCTCTGGGGTCTGCATTGATGGAGGAGCTGGATATTCTGCCTCGAGATTCAGAGATCTATACGCCTCCTCGATATCTTCTTCATCGTAAATTTCTATCAGAGGCTTTCCAAATGGAGAGAAGATATCAAAGCCTCGGCTCGCCAGACGCTCGAAAACCTCGCAAGTGTCGGGCAAAAATTTCTTCCACAAGTTTTCGGCCGCGGATCCAGCAGGTAAGAGGTGTAACGTTTCGGACGTTGGTATCACCCTTCCACGAGACAGGATTTATGTGATCGAAGTTGGAGGTAAGTACTTTCCCGGCCTTGCTGAGTGCAGGTAGTTTGAGACGGCGGGGGCCACGATCCCATTCTGGATGCAGAGCCAAAATTACTGCAATTTCGGCAAGTCCAGAAGCGCGATTGGCGAGTTGGAGAAGATCAACATTGGAATCCGTTCCAATGGCGCTGCGAAGGAGGCCGAAGAACACCTCCAGTCGATCCGTGCCCAGAAGAATGAGCCAGAATTTCCCATCTGGAATATCGACTTTTGTTTTCGCGACACAAAAGAACACATTTTTTATCATGATCATCAGGTTCACGAGTGTCTGTACCGGCATGAAGGATGTTCGCGCGTTGTCATGAATGAAGAGGTCGAGCAACAAATGAGCTGCTGCACTCAAGTACGAAAGCTGAGTGCTGAGGTCGAGCTCAACGCAAACATAAGGCATTATCAAGTAATAGCCTAGTTTGCCGAAAATTTTCAGCGCCTCCCGTGCGCGGCAAAACGTTGGCGTGGCATTGGCAGGTGCATCAGGAAGTTCCCAGATGGCCTTGAGCAGGGAGAATGCGTTGAGTACATCCTGTTTATCATTGGGATTGAGAAAGGAACGGATCGTTCTGTCGAGAAGATCGTCCTGTCGAAGGTGCTCCATGATAATTGCAGGTGTGATTCGGAATCCACGGATTTTCATCCCAGCATCGCGCATGGTTAAGTTGCGCAGGCATTTAAGCGCATGTTTAGCATCCTTGTCGGCAGTCATGTCATCATCGCCGACCAGGAAATTCATGAATTCGAGGCCGGAAAGAAGCGGAAAGATGGGGGATTCCGGAGAAAGTGGGCGTTTCATAAACTCCATGACGAAGGCCTTTCCGCGCCGCGACTCGCCATCTGATGCAGCGCAGATCGTGCGATAAGTCGTATTGTTTCGTTTCGCCTTGTTGTTGATTGCCACCATGAGGGGGCGCAACACGTTTACTGCATGCTCTAGACCACTCTCTTTCTTGCAGTCTGCGGAGAACATGATTGGCCGGGCAGCATACAATCGGGAGTTTGAGGTCAGCGTCCCCAATGCTGCAACGGTAGCCTGACAGGTGGTGACAGCAGGCGTCAGTAACAACAATTACATCTTGCAGAATGCTACGCACCTCACCGGCCAGGTGCGCCTTTTCTTCCTTTAATCCTTGACAAAGAACTCGGAGGTCGTCCTCTGTCTGCAGGTCCAGCGGCAGCTTGTGCCCGTGCTGACGACATACACCCACTACCTTGTTGTTCCGGTCGTCGTACCGTGCCCGCTTCTCCGTTGCAATCTCGTCAAGCATCAAAACTTGGTGAACAATATTGCTATCTTCTTCGGGGCAGGCTTCAAGACACGCGTCAATATTGGTCTCAATGTCTTTGACCTGTGGCCGACCCGCAGAAGGTAGGAGGGGACGTATAACAGTGTTCCGCCGAATTGTAGTGAGGCTAGGCAGACCGAGTGCTCGATGGGCAATCTCTGCGAGTCGCGTGCCGCCCACGCGAAAGATCGCGGATGCGAAATGCATCTCCCTCTCGTCATTGTTGGGCTTGTAATCCCCATTAGCAGCTCGCCTGCAAAGCTCCATTAACCCCTTCGTTCCAGCCCCATTTCGATACCCGGCGGCTAAAACATTGCTGACACGAATGATACTTCCGCTCGCGACGGCCATGGTGAGTTCTTTCTGATGGTTAACAAAGTTACTTGGAAAAACTAACTTAGCCTTACAAAACTAACTTTACTTTACTTGTGGCAGACAAGTAAAGTAAAGTAAGCAAAAGTAACTTGTAAGTAACTTAAAGTAACTTGGATTGATGCCATCTGATGGCCCAAGTTACTTTGTCTGATGGCATTGATCTAACTTGGCGGGGCAAGTTACTTCCAAGTTACTTGAAGTTGCTTTCAGTGATGTCAAGTTAAAGAAAGTAAACAGACTTCCAGAGTAATTTGGAGTTGTTTTCTGAAATAAATGCGACATGAATGCATTCTAGGGCTCGTATACCGGGATGGTCGTACATTTGAAGGCCGTGTTTGTACCTAGCCGTACCGTATACCGTCCCGTACGCCCGAATCTGGATATTCCGACGGTACGGTACAGGTGGAAATACGGCTGTATATGGGAAGTACCATTTTTTGATTTGATCTGAACTTTTCTCTGTTTTTGCATCAATTCTAGGCCGAAAAATCTCAACACATACCACAGTGTCCTCAGGCCGCACCACAAGATGTTCATCTGAACACGAAACCCAATGTTTCAAAGATTATGGTACAAATAAATTTTGGAGGCTCACCACTGCCGCCTTGATGACTGATATCAAAGTATGCACCGTGAAATATAAACTGGTTTTGAACTGGCTGATGAATACTGACTAATTATTGAGGCTATCCTCCGCAGCTGCGGGACTCCGCAGTAGTCAGATGAGCCGGAAATTTGACAAATGAACTCCAAAACTGAAAACAAAAAGTCAGATTCTAACCATATTTACCGGCCCAGGTTTTCTGACCTTGAACCACGAAAACATAACAGATTGAACACAAGCTAATAATATGGCTGTCGATACGGTAAGACGGCCGTATTTTCGATGGGCATTACGGTACACGGTATGGTGTATGCAGTCCTGTCGATTTGGAGCGCCAGAGGTGCGACGGGACAGGACGGGTGCCGAATTACGGGACCCGTATAACCGTCATGTACTGCTATGGTCAGGAGCCCTAATGCATTCTTGTTGGATAAAAAAATCTGTGGAATGTTCGGCTGCCAGCAGGGCATCCCAAGTGAGGGAGATATTGACTGAATTGAGGCTAGGAAATGAGTAAACATCATGGATGCATAGCTCGCAATTTACCCCAGGCCAACTCGCAGCCTGGTTGGAAACCATTTGGTCAATGTGCCATTAAAATCAGTGTTTCTATCGCACTATTCTTATCATCCCTCACAATGATAACACATTTGATGCATAGCAGTGTGCATGATTGAACTTCAAGACCACAAGCCCAATACCACACGCACATATGGGCTAGAGTGAATGTAATGTGTAGTAATGAGTACTCAAAACACTCCAGAGGTAGAAGGCGGCCTCTACTGCAGCGGTTATGCATGCTATTTTGAACTGTACAAGTTAGCTGTCAATAAGTTACTTTCGCCACGCGTGGGAAAAGTAAAGTAAAGTAAAGTAAAGTTCGCCCCGCTAAGCCGAAGGGGCCATCAAAGTTAAAGTTAGCTCTGATAAGTTACTTTTTTCACTCTCGTTCTTTCTGATTATCGATGACTGTCATCTTTCTCATAATTGTGCGTGTGTCGTTGACTTTCGTGAGCCGCTTGCCTCGAAGCTGGTCGACGTGGCGCCGGTGAATTTCCACCAGATTTCCGATGGGATGGAAGGCCAGTTTTGAATTCTCGTGAACGCCATTGAGAATTCTCTCAAGAATCCCCTGTAGGACCGAATCGGAAAGCAATGCGGAGCAAGACCGGCACTGCTCGTTGTCCCCACGGGAACTCTTGCGGCAGGTGTTTGCGCGCAGGAAGAGGGATCCCTCCGCGAACTCGTAGCCCCAGGGCAAGGAATATTCGGCATGGAGTCCGAACGGATATGAGGTGTGTGGGTTTTTTCCTTCCGGAAATATAAGTTGCCACCCACGACACTTTCTACCAGATGGTTCCCGAGGTGGAGGGTCTTGAATCTGCTCCGTATAAATTTGTTCCACCGTTCCAGAGATAAACGGTCTCGGACGAGCAGGTTTCGCAGATATAATATCAAATTCGGCTGAATCAACGATACCGCCATCTATTTCGGGAAATCTGTGTCCAAGATTAATGCGCAGTTTGGCGTAAAGATAAGTACAACTTACTCGTAGTCTAGGCTCTCCTCTAACAAGAGAGTTATATCCAGAATATTTCGGATCGAATACCCATGTTCGCGCACGAAGTACTCAAAAAAGTCGCAGAATGCGTCAAGCCCTTCGGGACCACGGTACAGATATTGCCGGACGGACTTCCTGTCATATTGCCAAGAATTGAAGCCAAAAACTCGCTCTAGTAAGTCGTGGAGCGGTTTCTCGATCGCCTCTGGCTCTAATGCTCCCCAGAAATCAGCTGGGTTCCTCGCAAACTCTGCCAGTCGATCCCCCTCGATGTCGAATGGTATCTGTGTTATCTTGAGCCGCAAATTATCCAGTGCGTTCGGCCGGGGATTCAATGGTACCCCCAGGACATCGGGCCTGCCGTCATAGGTCCCAAGTAAGGTGGGTTCTGGGCTCGAAGAGTGTTCGCATGGCGGGACTGATAAAAATGGCGTGTAGTTCTCGCATTCTGAGCCGGTGGCAATGGTGGAAACAAGGTTGTCGGCTGTGCCACTTTCTGGGGAGGAAAAATTGCAAGTCCCAAACGAGGCGGGGCCTGGGCTCGGAGAACGTTCGTGCGCTGAGAACGATGGAAAGGGTGTATTATTTTCGGTTCCTGTGCTAGTGGCAGTCGAAGAAACAAGCGGGGCGCCGAGCACAGTGCTTGGAACGAGAGGTGCATTAGGCTTTCGCACAAAAAGGTCTGTAATCTTTTGGGTTTTTCCTTTTGGTGGCCCTGGACATTTCGGTTTGTGGTTCGGGAGGTTTGCTGGTCCAGCCGTCCCGACGCGGACCATTTGGTGGCATGTCGGACATTCTAGTTCACTGTTAACATCGTACTTGACAGTTCCAGCCTATAAGTTGCATAAATATATGTCTTGAGAGGTATTCAGTGCATGCCAGTACTTGCTGATTTTTTCTTTTGCCTTTGGGCATTGTAGAATAGGTGATAGACAAATTTGTGAAAGTTGCGCTGCTTACGGAAAGTGATGCGCCATTCCAAATTGGGGAATTCCAAGCGCCAAAGCGCTTCCAACACCAAACAACACCCTCGAAAACATAAAATATCATTCAAAACATAGTTTTGAGGGGTTTTTAGGTTCAAAACACGGTTCTGAGGGTTTTTAAAAGCTTGCTTGTAACATATGGTACAAAATTTTTTCGGCCCACCCTGGACCCCCCCCCCTCCCGATATACAGAATTTTATTCTTGGCACCCCCTTGGGACGTTTGAAATGATGCCCTGAATGCAAGTTGAATTAGGGCCGGGTGTAAATTATGCAATATTGGGGACGTAGCTGATCGTGTTGAACCCTCGCGTCCGCCTGCAGCAATGAAAAGCCGCACATCCGATCCTCTGAATTGCTAGGGATCAACAGATGCTGAATTTAATCAAGAAGCGCAGCACTCTTTTTATAAAGTTAAGCCTGTCTGTCCAAAAGTTTTTCAAATTCCGCCCTGTCCGCAATCCGCCGTTGCCTCTCTATCTCCTTCATTCACTCTTTTGCACCCTATTTATAAAATTAAACATTCGGTCTGTCTAAAGCTTTTACAAGCCCCGTGTGGGAGTTCTCCGCGTCATTTAACCTCTTTCGTCCATCTTTCCACCTTCTCCTCAACAACTTCTTCGCAAACCCGGAAATCTTTCCGTCCTTCACATATTATCCCGCCTTCAAATTTACCTTTGTTGACATTGGCATGTACACGTTACCTTCGGAAAATGTTCCAAACATCTTGAACCGTCCCTCCTTGGTTCAAGTTTGGTTAGATAGGAAGGTACACATACCTCCGCTCGGCATCCAATTGTCACCATGGATGTTCAACTGGGTTAATTTCACACCCAAGGACGGCCGAGCACTGGCAGCCGCTTATATACATACATACAAGACATGCCTTCACTTCGCTCCGGCGCGTGTTGGGGCAAATGTTCAAAAGCATGAAGTGAAATTCAATGATACAATGACTGTACTACTGAGAATATCGCTACAGGGGAGACACCTCACTGCATTAAACTGCCAAGTTAACAACACCATGCGTATTGTCGATATTTAGCCATGCCCCAGCCAGCGTTGAATGCTTGAGAAAGAAATACGGAACTCACCTCGGTGTCTTGTAGCCAAGTTTGTCCTTTTCAATCAGAAAGTAGGGCGCGCCGTCACACGGGTCATTCGGTCGTAATTGAATGAGCAACACATCAACAAACCGCCGATACCCACGGTGACCCACCTTAAGAGACCAGACTTGAATGAAAAACAACCTGATGCGCGCTGGTTTTTCGTACCCTTGCATGCTGGCTGCGGTATCTGTATAGATAAATATGAACCGCAGTAAAGGGGGTAGGTCAATTAGAAGCCGACACCCTTTGAGTAGGGCATCAAACCGTCCGTTTTACACCCACGGCCGTAACTTTTACGCTGTATTTTTTATACGCCACGGCTTTACCCGTACGTCTGAACCACGCCTGGAAGGTCGAACGGGACGGGTCACGTACGTACCGTACGTTTACGCCGTATCTTACGGCTTTTGCATATCCGAGGGAAGTTTGAAGAAAATTCGTCTGATTTCAGAGCTATGATGGGCGTAGTTCTCTTACAGTTTAACAGAATCAATGCCGGTGTCCGATGGAGACCTAATTTTATCGGATTCAGCCCCAAACCCAGACCAAAGATGTCGGCCCGTCAGCGGGGAAACGGGAATCACCGAGAAGCGACGTCGGCAATGACGGCGTATCGACCACTAAAGTCGCCACGTTGCGGCGGAAGGCAGAAGTGTTCGGCAATAGTTCAATTGGTGGTCCGGCGACTCCCGGCGACGACCCGGCATAGTCGGGATGTTGATTTTATGTCCGTTTTAGGAAGCCGTAATTTACGCGTAAACGGACGGTTACGGGAGGACATTTACGGGCTGACCCGTCCCGTCCCCGTACCGTTGAAGAGTGCTGTGAGCCTGTTGACGGTACGGGCACGTAACCGTTTTTACGGGCCGTCATTCCGTAAAAATACGGGACGGTTTGATGCCCTACCTTTGAGTGGCCGTTGAGCGCGCGAAAGTTGGCCACGTGATTGGCGTACACTGTCAAATTGAAGCTAATTTGGGATTTGGGGCTCGCCTGAAATAAGCATGGGAACAATGCAAGCCTGATTCGGCTAGCTTGGACGGCGGCGCTGGAACGTGGTTGAGAACAAAAACCCAAATTGAGGCGACTCCAAACAGGTGTATATGAAATCAGGGCTATGCTTAAGACACGAGTAATGAAAAGCAAGGCCTAAGAACTCCACTTTCCGTGGTCAACTCTTTGGACCGCCAAAAGGGACACTTACCCACACCAAAAATAGCAATATTTCATTAGGGTTAAAAACTCTACCTGATAGTACTAAAATCATATGCAATTTCAGTTAGGGCTGAAATGTCCAATTTCAGTGTAATCTAAAACCAGAACAGAAATATGCTAAATCAGGGTGCATTTCAGATTCTCTGAAAGCAGAACAATCAGAATAGTACAAAGGTGAGTAGATAATGGTGCTTTCAGCGTACCTTTCAGATAAGCTGATATCTGTGAGGGATTTTTGCTATTGGTAACTGAAACAATGTTACATATGATTCTTGTACTATCAGGTAGAGTTTTTAACCCTAATGAAATATTGCTATTTTTGGTGTGACTGCTGGAGAGCCTGACACTAGTAAAAACATGTCCTAATTTGGACTGTGCAAAGGAATCCCGCTACACTGCGGGTTGGGCCGTCATTATGGGATGGTGGGAATAATAGAGAGTTTACAGCGAGCCACTGGGAGCCACCCGGTGGCTCTGCTGGCATGCGGTGCGGAGTGGCTACCAGGCTGCCGGTGGCTCCTTCGTGCGTTCTTGGTGTGTTCTGTACATTACTCTCTCTTGGTTCCTCATGCAGCGAGCTCTCTTAGAGTTTCAAAGTCAGCGTCATGGGTTTCGAGTTCCTCAGACAAGCTTGGAGGGTTTGTACTTGTCTCTTTTGCTTGCCTAGAGCACATCTGCATCGGCATTGTTGTTAGATGAATGAAGATGAAGGAAAAGAAGATATTTGATGTCATATGTTTAGCCACCAGCGGAGCCACCAAATGCGGTAGCCACTCCACACCGCATGCCGTGAGAGCCACCAGGTGGCTCCCGGTGGCTTCTGGTGGCTCACCGCAAACTCTCTAATTACGAAGTGGTCCCTATTGGTTGACGGCATTCAATACCCTATCATATCCAAACGATCGGGGAGCCATAACGCCGATCTAGCTATAAGAGCACCGTTCCTGCTGAATGAGTCATCCCTTGCCACCGCAATGGCAGTCCCCGCCATCCGCGATCCTGCGGTTCATGCACCCCTATCCGATTACAAGTGCGTAGGTGTGAGCTGCGAGTCGTGGTTCAATACTTACGGGCGCTGGCATCGGCCACCTGGTAGGCTGAGCGAAGCCCTTCAAAATCTAGGGAAGGCAATCGAAGGGTTCGGACCACAAGCGGCAGTCGTCGACAAGAAAAACAAATTCTGGAATGCGTACAAGTTAGTTGCGGAAGAGTACGACAAAGAGTTCCAGGAGAAATATAAAACAGATCTGGACACAGGTCTTCTCTTCGTGCGCATATATCACTTCTTTCGTGCATACCATTTCATTTTAATGGCAGGCTGGTCTCTTCTCGGCGGTCAGCTCCGCTTTTATCATTCAGATACAACCGGACATCCAATCAAAGAGCATTTCACTTGTTGTTGTTACTCAAAGTTTGCTCTACATCTCTCTCTTTTCGACACTGCTGGTCGCAATGCTAGCGGTTCTTGGAAAGCAATGGTTAATGTATTACTCAGCGGCCGGAGAACGAGGCACAACTGAAGCACGCGGGCTCATTCGCCAGCGCAAATTTGACAGCCTGCGGAACTGGAAATTCAACGTGGTCATGGAGATGTTTCCCGTCCTACTGCAAATCGCACTGTTCCTTTTTTCAGCTGCGCTTGCCGTTTACCTGTGGAGCATTCAGCGAATAATTGCGACCATCGTCCTTGTTCTGACGACTTCGGGGGTTTTGCTGTACCTGTTGCTAGCTGTCTCTGCCATTATCTCAGTGGATTCCCCCTTCCAAACGCCATTTGCGCCATTTTTGCTTCAAGTGGCGAAATTGTTTTCCCACAGAATTTTCCCTTCCCTTGGTCAGCTGTCTAGACGAGTCTGGTCCAAATGCTCCATTCATACTCAGGTCCACATACTGCCATACTTTTCGACTTCCCTCAGACAGACCGCCGTATCCCGTTCAAGCAGTATGCGGGATCTCGGTACAGAGCCCAAGGGAAATCTCTTCGAAGACGATCTTCCGGTACCATCATATGAGGTAGCAGCTGTTTCTTGGTTGTTGGAAACTTCAAGCGATCCTGGCGTCATTGGAATTGCAGCTGAACTTGCTGTAGACCTGCAGTGGCCACTTGGACTAGATCTAGCAGCACAAATGACCAGACTGCGAGATACATTCTTGGGATGCTTTCATTCAACATATAAATGGCACCATTTCCGGTTGAAGGGGGTCAAAGAGGGAATGGCAGAGTGTGCCATTCAATGTGGGCGAGCATATTGTTCCTTGCGCATGGTCCACGAACCTGCACGATTGCAAGAATGTTTTGGGGCATTTCCAGTCTACCAGGATGGTGACATACAGCCCCCCGAACTGGTAGACGTGATTCAAATCCTTGCAGGCTCACCTCATCTACTGCTCAATCCGGATTCAAAACTATCACTAGCCACGAGATGGGCACTCCACGTCCTTCCATCAGTGGGGCTCAATGTGGGTACGAAATTGACTGGCTATCTGGATCTATTTAAGCACAATAACATCCCACACCTGGATGTTTTATGTTTCACGGATTATCTGTTCTGTCTCAATGCAGGTCTCGTGCCTATGAGTATTCATGACATGGCCTGGGTTGATAAGAGGTGCGAGGTAGAAAACAGTGGAAAGATAATCAACCTGACTGTTACACTCTAGTAAGTTCCTGGACACCTTATTCAACCTTCTCTTCAGCACCCTTCACTCGGGGATTGAAACAGGAGCGACCTCTATGGAGATTGTGGCAAAAATTGTAAATACAACCGTGGAGTTGGCCACGAAACCAGAACCCAATCAGGCAATCACAGGCTCTGGTGGAACGTCCACTGAGCAGTTGGAAGTCAAAAAACCATTGAGGCCTCAATTGATCTCACGCTGCCCTATTCGTGAGCGAAAAAGAATTATATACAGGTTCTGTGCACTCGTTCAGCCTCGATCACGACCAGACATAGTGCTCTCGGCTGTCAAACTCGCAGTCGATGCGGATTTCAGTGATCTTGGAGACTTCCTCGCAGGAGGCAAGCCTGATGACGGTGTACAATGGGTGTACATGGCACTCAAGTACCTATCGAGCACAAATGGTGTCGACGAATGGGACATCAGCACTGTTTCAGCAGTGGAAGGACTACTGCAGGCACTCATGTACTATCACGATGCTCTGACAAACGAAATACCTCCCTTGGAGTCGCTTGAAGTCATCTTGCGGGCACTGGAAATGGAGGGGACGATCTCACATGCAGCCTTCCTCGTTCTGTATCTTTCGAGGGCCCACTGGTTCAGGGACTCTTCCCTGCGGAATGTTATGCAGCGGCCCCACCTGTGGAGTCGGCTCGGATGTATCGCACTTCCAGGATCTTACCAATTTGGGCGATGCATATATCAACTTAGTCTTTGTGGTTACAGATAGGTTACCTGAGCTGCAACCATGTATACACAGCGCAAATGATCTTTCCACTTGGATTCATGTCTTCTTGGAGGGAATGATATTGTTGCCTGCCAAATTGACAGAATTTATGTCCGTGCTGTCCAGCGTTTGGGGTGTGCAGTACAATGGCCAATACCAATTCACGGACGACTGTGAAAGAGCGGTGGCCTTAGCCTTCATCGGCACTATCAACAAATGTGGGACAACATAGACTGGCCAGGGTTGCAGAGATATAAATTTTTGCCTTGTTGGCACGATGCACAATATATGCTGCCCTCCGCCAGACATACGTTTCCCGTCCCAGAATACAACGCAGGATCAGACTTTCAAGGTGCCACTGATACGGATGCGACTTTCACCCTGTTTCCAAGCCGCTTTCCTCGATCCCCTCCGCACCTCGCTCATACTTGCGGAAGCACGTGCAAGATCTACTTTAGACAGTGCTACTTCACCTGAAAGTCACGAGGTCTTGAAACACACTGCTAATTTCTTGGAAGAGCTGATTGGCAAAAAAGCATGCCCAGCAGTCCCCACGATTCCTGTAGGGAGACATTTGTCTCGGAAAACCAAATAAGCTTGTTGAAGCTTTAAGAATTCCTGTGCTGATCGTCAGAAAGAGTTTGTGAAGAAACTTTGAGCAGTTCGAGAAGAGTATCTTCTAATTTGGACACAGAGTTTTTTATGTAGGTGGACGGTTATACTGTACTAGTACAATCGATTCGTCAATCCCTTATCACACGTTTTTTTCTGGTACTTTTATGTTGCAGTATAGCTCTCACGTGCAGTCACAATGTAAAATGGGGATGTGGTTGGGGTTGTGCTTGG